>WHYT01017081.1:319231-344255 GCA_009806455.1 Tetrax tetrax | reverse complement strand
TTTTTTTTTTTTTTTGGATAAGTTTATAGATCTTTTCAGCATATTTTTAGCTGTTTTAGAAATCAATTCTTTTTTCTTGCCATTTGTGATGTTGAAAATGTAGTTCTTTCTCATAAAAGAAATTGTAATTTAATATTATTAATATATAATCAATGCATTAATATATTTGCTGAAGAGTTCTGCAGTTATCAGTCTGCAGTCAGACTTAGAAGGGTGGCTAGTGGTAGAAAAAGTGCTCTATTTATCTAAGTCAACTATTGCTGGTTCCTACTTTGGCTGGCTGTTGGAAGTGTTTTTCTTTTTAGTGTTTTTGTAAAGTAGCAAGGGTGTTAATGCCAAATGCCAAATGATTTGCGTTTTTTTTTTTTTTTAAATTCTCAGAGCTGTCATCCCAGACTTAAAAGTCTTTAAGAGAATGTGCTGATGAACTTTGAATTTGATTCTCCACATCCTTCATTGTATTTCCAGACCTGATTTCTTGGCCTTAACTGAGTGTTGAACAAGTTGATTGCTCATTGAGTATTTTGAAAGATTTGCTATTCATGGCATCTTTAACATTTTACAAGTTGCTCTTGAAATACTTATAAAATTGCCCAGTTTTATATTTTTTATATTATATAATTATGTTATCCTAACATATCAGTGTACATCTTTCTTAAAAATATTTTGTTGTTGTTCTGGGAAGACTGATATTTCTTACTGAAAAAATGGCTTTGTCAGTCTTCCTTCTGATGGATATAACTTTTTTCAAAATTAGTGAATGCACGTTTTCCTTGGCCAAGTTGAATGTGAAATACTATGTCTTCTTGGTGCAGTGACACAATGAAACAAACAAAATTTCTATGGTTTTAATGTTCTTCTCTCTCGTTCTGCAGTCTTTAACAAACATTTTCAGGTTTGTTCTTTTAATATTTATTTACTGTGCTCATTATTACTACAATAACAGGTTTTTTCTTTCAGCTGAAGCCAATAGGGAATTTCAAGTATCCCCTGGTCATACTGTTGTGTGTTTTTTTTAGCAAAGTTTTATTTTTTACTGCACATGTTCACTTTCTAACATAACTGAGACTGTGGTATTCTGTACAATGCCAGACGCATAGAATATAACTTTGATAATAACCTACAGTGTGTATTTCAGATGATGAATATCCATGATTTTTGTTTTAATTTGTAATTATAGAGGAAGATTTTGGAAGTAAAACATTTGTTTTCCTTTGCTCTAAGAAAAAGCAAACTGTTTTAAAAACAGAGTGAAGTGCATCTCATGTTGTCACATTTATTTTTTTTTCTAGAAAAGCTTTATAGTTTTTGTGCTACAGGCAGTGTGGTGTTTTGACATGTAGTACTGGAAGGCATGTCCTTCAAGTTCAGGCCTACTTGACTTGTGACTAATGGTCATAACACTCTCTCTTGCAAACTGGCATGTTACAGCTGGAAATTGCAGGAGGTCTTTTCCTTATCCTTTTCCTGAATCCGTATGTTATCAGTGCTCTCAAACACTGAAATCAAGCCTTGTATTCTGACAACTAGAAACTTCCTTCTCCCTGCTTATTTTTGTCCAGTTAGTATTTATTTGGTCTGGTACCAAAGCTAGCCTTAAATATATTTTTTCCTATCATTGTGTGTATTTCTCCAATGCATACTAGCAGCAAAAATGGACATGGACCTGTTGGAGAGAGTCTACAGAGGGCCTGATGATGAGAGGGCTGGAGCACCTCTCCTGTGAGGACAGGCTGAGCGAGTTGGGGCTCATCAGCTTGGAGAAGCGAAAGCTCTGGGGAAACCTTATAGTGGCCTTCCAGTACCTAAAGGGGGCTTATAAGAAAGGTGGCATGTTGAGTTACATATACATTTCAGCACTGCTGTGTGCAGCAACATTAATGTTTTGCCAGGTTACCTAGAAAAATGTGCTGTTTTTCTATGGCTGTCCTGCACTGGTGATTTATCATTATCCTGTTGCTTGCTGACAACTCTATCTTCTTCTCATCATGCTGGAAATGATCGAAGAGCCACATGACTTCCATTTTAATCAATTCCTTATCTCACAGAACTTGTGCTAACTTCCATCTTCCAAATTTCAGCTTTCCATAAGTACTTCATCCATTCATTTACAATGAAGCAAAATGAACTGGTGGATGAAGTTGCCAAGCCACTGGCCATCATATTTGAGAAGTCGTGGTGGTCTGGTGAGGTCCCCAATGACTGGAAGAGAGGGACCATAACCCCCATTTTTAAAAAGGGAAACAAGGAAGACCTGGACAACTTCAAGGCCGGTCAGCCTCACCTCTGTGCCTGGCAAGGTCATGGAGCAGATTCCCCTGGAAACCGTGCTAAGGCACATGGAGAGCAAGGAGGTAGTTGGTGACAGCGAACATGGCTTCATCAAGGGCAGTTCGTGCCTGACCAATTTGGTGGCCGTCTATGATGGGGTCTATGACACGCTGGAAGGGAGGGATGCCATCCAGAGGGACCTGGACAGGCTGGAGAGGTGGGCTCGTGCCAACCTCATGAACTTCAACCAGGCCAAGTGCAAGGTCCTGCACATGCATCATGGCAATCCCAGGAACAAATACAGGCTGGGCGGAGAATGGATTGACAGCAGCCCTGAGGGGAAAGACTTGGGAGTGCTGGTGGATGAGAAGCTCAACATGAGCCGGCAAAGCACCCTTGTGGCCCAGAAGGCCAACTGCATCCTGGGCTGCATTAAGAGGAGTGTGGCCAGCAGGTCAAGGGAGGTGATTCTCCCCCTCTACTCTGCCCTGGTGAGACCCCACCTGGAGTACTGTGTCCAGTTCTGGAGTCCCCAACATAAGACGGTCATAGACCAGCTGGAGAAGGTCCAGAGGAGGGCCACAAAGATGATCAGAGGGCTGGAGCACCTCTCCTATGAGGCCAGGCTGAGAGAGTTGGGGCTGTTCAGCCTGGAGAAGAGGAGGCTCCAGGGACATCTGATAGTTGTCTTCCAGTACCTCAAGGAGGCCTACAAGAAAGATGGGGAGAGGCTGTTCAGTAGGGCCTGTTGTGATAGGATGAGGGGTAACGGTTTTAAAATAGAGGGAGGTAGATTTAGATTAGATTGTAGGATAAAATTTTTTACAATGCGAGTTGTAGAACACTGGAACAGGTTGCCCAGAGAGGTAGTTGATGCCCCATCCCTGGAAAAATTCAATGCCAGGTTGGTTGGGGCTCTGAGCAACCTGATCTAGTTGGGGATGTCCCTGCTCCCTGCAGGGGGTTTAGACTAGATGACCTTTGAAGGTCCCTTCCAACCCTAACCATTCTATGATTCTATAATTCTATGATTTTGAAGGAGCTCTTTTTGCTTTAGGGAAATTTTTATGAAAAAAAAAGGGGATTTTATTGCAATGATTCTTAAAATAATGGTAAAGTTTAGTATATTCTTCTCATGAAATATTCTGTGTTAAAAACAGGTTATATTGTTAAAAAGTTTTGAAGTATCATCAAAGGTAAATCCTTGTGCTTGTTTATAATTCTGTACAGAGCCTATAGGATGATTTTAAATGTTTCTCAAACTTTAAACTTATGCCTTCTCCCACTCTCAACACAGAAAAAAGTAAAAATGAAACTACTTTTAATTCTGTTTAAGAATCTTTATTTATTTTTATGAGGTCAAAGATACACATAGTTATTTCATTTGTCTGATTGAATCGTCCTGTAAAATTTTCAAACACACTTTTCCACAGGGAAGTAAAAATGGGAAGGAAGAGGAAAAAGTATTTTCAAGATTTTCCAGAGAATATTTTAATCAGGCAACATAAAAAATAGGGAGAAAGTATTAAAGTGGACGGTGCAAAAAATAATATTAAATCACAGAATCAGTGTGGTGAGTTTATCCCAGCCTGCAGTCACTCACCCAGCTTCTCACTCACTCTTGCAGAATGGGGAGAAAATAGAAGGAAGGTGAGAAAACTCGCAGATAGAGGCAATGACAGTATAATAAGGAAAGGAAAAGCTGCATGTGGAAGGAAAGCAAAATGTGGAATTCATGCACCACTGGCAGATGCTTCTCCCTAGGGAGCAGGGCCTCAGCAAGGGCAATGATGCCTTGGGAAGATGAATGCTAGACTCACAAAGGTTCTTCCTCCCTCCTCTCCCTGAGCTTTCATTGCCAAGGAAGATGTCATGTTGTATGAGACAACGCTTTGGCCATTTTGGGTCAGTTGTTTTGGCTATGTGCCCTCCCAGTCCTTTTCCCACCCCCAGCCTACACACAGAGGGAGAAAGAAGAGAGAAAGTCTTAATGCTATGCAAGCACAGACTGTTCAGCAACAGACAAAACACAGGTGTGTTACCAGCACTGTTCTAGCCACGAATGCAGAGCAGGACACCCTAAAGGCGGCTATGTAGAAAGTTAATCTAATCCTGGCCAGACCCAGTACAACCATAAATACAAATGCCATTTAGAAATGTTAATTGTATGGACTCTCAATGTTCCAGAATGAATTCTGTAAGTCAGTTGAATATTAGACTTTTTTTTTTTTCCCTTCCAACTAAAAAAATAACAAGGACATCCAGTGCAGTTCCGCTTTTCAGAAATTCATTTGTTTGCTACAGCAATGCATTTTGGAACAAGGTAATAAAGTGTTTCATTAAGGTCAGTTTCATTATTTTACTGGGAGTTGTTATCAAAAAAGAACTGGAAATTTTTCTTTGAAGACATCTAAATATTAGTGATTTAGTGTAGAGATATCAGTTAATGTGAGTAAATCCATTACTGTACCCTCACATTTGTCTTCCTCTGACCTTTACATTTTCTTCTAATTTAAGTTTACAGCATTTATTTGCTATGTTCTACACCAGTGCTGTGCTAAAGACCTAATTTCTTTTCCTCCTTCTGTCTCTTTCCATATGCTAATACACCTTTTTTTCTCAATTCTTCCTTTCCTGTCCTTTTTCACCGAGCAGTCATTTTTTGGCCATCTTCAATGTCTGTACTTGTACACAGAACGTTTTACAGTACATTTTAATTAAGCTTTCTTCCTCTTCTCATGAAGGATAAAGCTATTTTTGCTTAAAGTCTGAAGGCTGAGGGCTTTTACTTTTATTTTACCACAACTAGATTTTTTCTGTAACTCAGTTATTGGACAAGTTTGTGTTCTGTACAGATGATCTATTTATATTAATTTAGTAATCAAAAGCTTCTACTCTAGATGTATGACATCTAGATGGTGACCATCATAATTATGATATTCAGGAATAACTCTTATAAATGTGCTAACGATCTTGAGTTAACAGTTTATAAAAATAGCTCATGTTAGGAAAGATCTGAGGAATCTTATATCCTTCTGCTTTCACCAAAATAAAGTTTCTCCTATTTCAGCCACCACTGAAATGCTCCTTGTAGGCTGGAGACCCACAAGTCATCCCTAACACACACACAGAGCTGTGCACTGCACTTGTGAGACGGGCTCTGGCTCTGGCTCCACATCACATTACACTGTGATGTTTGATGTAGTTCGCCTTGCCTTCATTTTTACGTGGTCTAGTGTTTATTTTCTAAACTTTAGGAAACATTCATAATACTGAAGCAAGGACTGTAAAGTCATACTTAAAGTTCTACTTTCATCAGCCAATGCACTGCAGGTGCCAAATGTTAGTTCAGAGGATATTAGCTACGTAAAATTTTATTTTCTCAGTATTTATTTTTCATATAGCCAGGCCTATTTTGAACTACCTGCCTCACAGATGAATACTTAGGACTGCCCTGCTCAGCCTTGGTAGAATATTTTCTGGAAAAATTTCCTGCTGATAAAGGGACACTTACAATCTGGCTGCTTATCCAAACAGCCCTGAATTTGTACAAACAGTAACTACTGCAGAATATTTGCAGGTGGAAAACAGAGAGGTGCTGTGTAAGACTTTCGAGGTATCAAGCAGATACCTCTGCTTGTCCATGAAAAATGCGACATTCTGTCTCCAGATAATGTCTTAATATCTTTAAATGCTTTTAATAATGTGCTCTTAATTCTTATATTTTATTGCTGTGCTGTGGGTTCTTAATTCAGCTTATACCACTGCCTATTTTGAATAACACATAAGCACGTTTAAAAGTAGTAAAGCCCAATCACTCACACTCCTTGCTTGTCTTAAAACTTTAGCCAGAAAGCCACCGCGAAGTTAAAAAGTAGCTTGCTCTCTTCGTTTGAAAACTTAAAGGTGTGATATAAAGTTCCTTTGTTTGGGTTACTTTCCAGCACTTGCATTGTCTCTGCCATACATTGTTGTCAAGGTCTGGACGGCTACTCACGTTGGAGCTGTGGCGGTTTTCTCCTTCCTTTTTTCTGTCTGCAGTAAGCCACTGATGCTGTGTACTTACTAAGGAGGTGTGCAAAATCTACTGCAGTTTCAAAAGCAAGAGGAGAAGAACGTTTACAGCTTTTAGGTAGCATAGCATCTAAGTTGTGTTGTCATGTTGCCATTGTTAGTGTGGATATGTGAATTGCAGGGTTCCTATGTCACTGTGTGCAAGTGGTAGGATGAACAAGGAGGATTTTTTAAATTAAATTCTTGACTTTATTTTTTTTTAAGAACGACTTGACTGAAGGGAAAAGGAAGTGTTTTATATCAACTTTCAAATGAGTGTGAAAGTAGATTTTAGTGCTTCTTCTAAATTTACCACAGCAACTTTTGACTTAGTAGGATTAATTGGTATAATGAAAACATGAGTTGGAAAATGCTAGTACAAGGCCAGTGGGAAAATACTGTGACAGATACTGTGACAGAACAGAATAATAGGAATCAAAATAATTTTATTGTATTTGAATTCTTCCTTTTATTAAAAAAAAAAAAAAAAAGCTGTTTCAATGTAAAAAATTAAATCCTTTCAAAACCAGTGCTGATGTAAGGTCTACAGTGTATGGTCCACATTCTCACTTTTAATGTGGCACTTTCTATCATTCCTTTGTTCTATATTTTCTGAGCCTGCCTTGCAGATGTATTTTGATACTGTGGATTTGTATCATAACCAATAGTTTATAACTGTGAAGTGCATGTTTCATGTATTGACAAATAAGAGCACTCATACATTTTGGTTGAATTTTTAAACAACTGTAGTTTCTGTGATGCTTTTGTGTTGTGTGTCTAGTGAAATAACTATTGGAGGACAAACTCCACAGAGCAAAAGAAAGACTTTCAAAAAGACTTCTTTTAACCCAACAGGTAGGAGATATCCTTCATAGAATAAATAAACAAGATTAACCTGACACTGTATTGTTAATTGACATGATAAAGTTATTTCAATTGCCCTTAGATGTATTTCACCTACATAACCAGACATCATCCTGTGGGTTTATTTAGGCTTTTCCAAAACAAACAAATAAGCAAGCAAGCAGACAAACAAACAAATGAACAAGAGGATAGACCTCTTCATTGGCTAAGTAAATTCAAGAAATATAAATAGAAAAGTAAAAAGTGCTAATGGTAAAGACAAAGCCATGTTTCTCATGCTGGGAATGGCATGTGTGATAGAATGTATGAAGTGCCAACTGATACTAGTTGCCATCTTTAATTCAGGAAAATCTTTTCTGTCCCACCAGCTCCCTGTCCCAATGAACAAATAGAGTACATGTATGTTTTTTTAAATCTTGCTTCTATCTTGAGTCTGGCATGCTTTTCTTTCTTCTTACTAGATGGTTTAAGAACTGTCTGTAAAATCTGACATGTTTACATAACTCCATTAATTCCCTTTTCGTGCTTGATGTTCAAGGGTAGCATCAATTCCAGTATGAACAGCAGAAGAGAGATGGAAACAGTGTTTGACACGAAACTAAATAATTTAGAAAGTAGGATATTTGAGCTAGAAAACCTTAATTAAGATCTTGTTGAACGAAAAGACAAATCTGAATGTCTTGAACAGGAATTGAGGTCCAAACTTTCAGGGTCTGAAGAAACACATAGGAGACCATACAGTCCTTTAGTTGTTGAAAATTAGCTCATGCAGTGCTTTAGGCCTGTACCAAGGGGTGCTTTAGTATCTTAAAAAAAATTTAAAATAACGTTGGGACAAATGTGGCAAGTCTATTGTGTTTTCCCCACTTTCTTTTCTTTTAATTAAAGGATACTGTGGTGCAGGTAAAAATAATATTTGTCTTTTAAACTATCTTTTCATGCATTTGTGAAACTTAAAATAAAACTAAATGGGCCAGGCACTCACCTGTTGTAGCTGGAGGAAGATTACACCAGAAGGCCTTACTAAATTATTTAATTCCATCTTCTGAAGGCAAAAAAGCTTTTCCCAAATGTCTGCCACTAAACCCAAACCATACAAGTCCTGTGGATGCTGATGTGCAGCACAAGCAGAGACCAAAATGCTGCCAGCACTTGCAGTATTGATACAGTTAGGGAATCATCAGATCTCCATAACATAAGAGGCAATTTGAATTCCAAACTACATTTCATGTGGAAAAATACCCCTCTGTAATGCTTTAAGAATTTTTCTCTTGGTTTCATGTCCTTCTTTAAAGCACAGCACATTCATTTACTCTACCAGTGCCCTGTTTCTAGCTAAAGAAATTGATGTAGCTCTGTTTCAATCACTGAAGCTGTACAAGCCTTCAGCAGCTGAAGACCGGTACTTTATTCTGGTGTGTAGAATTAAATTTTTCATAGAATTCATATTTCTATAGACTTAGGCTTAGCATGCTGCATCTATTCCCTTCCGTTACTCCACATTTTCAGTTTAAATACAGTTGGTATTCAAATATTTCCTCTTAAGTACCTCAGTGCTGTACTACTGACCCATAATTGTATGTTTATTTCACAATTATGCAAATCCCTGCACTCTGACTGAGGAAGATTTGATTTGCATAATTATCAGACAGTTATTTCTGAATAACCATGAAGTGTCTATCAGATATTTCCACACTAACTGGCTACAGCCATCAGACTCTCTTTCCTCTGAAGCCATACCAGAACTTTTTGTTTCCATGCCTACTATGTCTTTCTTTGCCTCAGAAATTTAAATGCGACTTACCTTCAGGAAGAAAGAGAAGAGGAACAAATAATAAAGACTTGACAGTAACCTAAGACTGACTGGCTGATGCCTTGGTGCTTCTTTCTCTCTCTTCCCTTCCTTTCCTCTCTCCCTCCCTTCAGCCCTTGAGTCTAGAAGATCATGTTGTACATTTGAAGAAATTCAACTGCTTTGTATGTAAGAAGTCATGAACAAAACAAACAAAAAAAAACCCCACCTTTCCAGAACAACATGTAAGAAGTGATAAGAATATAAGGAAATTGCTATCAACTCAAGTTTAGGGCAACAAGTTTTACATATGTAGAATTAAACAATCAATAAGAAAAGAGGATTGTGTGAAACCAGTGAATTACAGCTTGGATCCTAGCCGGTTATGAGTTGTAATAAAATATTTTTATGAAAGTTGAAGTATTCAATTTTGATGTGATTAGAAGTCTGAATATTAGAAACCATTAAATAGATAAAAAGATTTTTATCACATTGTGAAAATTGATGGGAAAATCAAAGCAGAAATGCTGTGTGAATGTTTTGTTCTTTTTCACAAACCGTCTAACTATGGTTAAACCCATAGTTTTCCACTGCTCATCTACCACTATTTAAAAACAATTTATCATCATGTTTGTGAATTGTCTTGTGAATGGGATAGTGTCTTGGTAGCTTAGAATATTGTTTTTAAATAAAAAAAAAAATACAACTAAGTAGATTTTAAATCAGTTGAAAACTGTTTTAAGAGATAAAGATCATCAACTTTTTCTAAAACTTGTATTACTAGGCTTAAAACAATTAGAGATAATGGACATTAAACAAGAAAATATTGAGATGCTTGGGCCTAATGGCATAGGATGCATGATCGCGCTAGTCACCTAACCAGATACTGAGGTATGAGATGCCTATTGGTGATACCCATTAATTTTGTAGTGAGTGTATAATTTCAGAACATTCTAATCGACAAGGAACTGAGGTATTTTGATGGGAAATGAACTGTGCAGGTTTGCAAAATAGGCTGAAAATGTTGATAGACATACTGATATTCTGAATAATAAAAACATTGTATTATCTGTGGCAGAATTACAGCTATTTTTGCTAGCCAACGAACAAGAGTTGTAGTAAAGTTTGGTGTCAGATTCTCATGAATTCGTTTTGAATTATGTGTCTTCTTTTAATCATTGAGCTCATGATATTCGATATAATCTGATATGACTCAAAATTTGTGTTTTTTCCCTACTGTGTTGGCATTCTGAATGCATGAAGCTTAGAAATCTAGTGCTGTTGCAATTGGATCTTGGGCTCTATATGTTGGGAGAAGTTTATTGCAAAGTCTAGGAAATTTAGGCCTGTACAATGAAGGTTGTCCTCATTTGCTAACCCTTCTTCAATCTTACAATCTGTGATGGTTTAGTCGGAATCACCAGAGTTTTCTCGCTCCCCCTTTCCCTCCCCAGCGGGATGGGGGAAAGAATTGGGAAGGAAGGAGAACTCGTGGGTTGAGATGAAGACAATTTACTAAAATAACAAAGGAAATCTACAGTAATAACAGAATATAAGGATACTAAAATATACAAGGTGAACAATGTATGTTTTCTCACCACCCGATGTCCCAATGACCGATACAGCCTGCCCCGAGCAGCGATCACGGAAATAAAACCGAGCGGCAAGCAAAGGAGCAAAAGGGAGCCAGCGAGGTAGAGGGAATGATGCCAGCAAACCGAGAGGAAAGATGAATGCCAGGAAGGCAGATACCCGCCCTGGCCAGCCCCCACTTATATACTGAGCATGACGTTTATGGCGTGGAATACTCTCTTTGGCCAGTTTGGATCAATTATTCTGTCTGTCTTTCTCCCAGCTTCCTGCATCTGCAAATTAATGAGACTTGGAAAGCAGGACAGTGTCCTTGGTCTCATTCACAACAACTCATATCATCAAGGTGTTTATCAACATTCTTTACACACAAAATCCAAAACATACCAGCTACTGAGAAGAAAAAATTAACTCCATCCCTGCCAAAACCAGGACACAGTCACAAACTTATTTTCTGAGGTCCTGTCAGGTACTGATTCTCTGCTTGCATAAGGCTTCTTGAGGGACTGTGTTTTTCACCTGTTATTTCATTCAATTCTTTTAATTTGGTGCTATTATATACCATTAGCAGCAATAGTAGATTTCCATTACAGTGAATTGAACAGGATGTTATTGCTGTCGTTATTATGCATGCCATATGTACAATTATTCCACTTAGTTTAAATTTTAATTGAGCAGAGAGAAAGACTTGTTTGTAATTAGTAAGAGGATTGTTTTTCTCCCTCCTCTTTCTGCTTCCAACAAGCATTTATTTGTACTAGGAGTCAGAGTACCCAAAGGCATGCTACAGAACAATCTACTTTTATTTTGAAGCTGATATAAAAGAAATGTTTCCTGCTTTTATTATTACATTCTTAGCAGAATTCATCCGTAACATGAATTGGTTACTCTGTTGGTGACCCTCTTTCTAGACAAGATTTTTGTATTTTTAACTTGGTAGAAAAGAAAATTAAAAAGGAAATTGATGTTCTCAAACATTAATGATAGTCACAGGTTAACTTAGCTATCTTTTGTGTTCACGTTTTGTTAAATTTTCTTTTTTCTTTTTTTTTTTGTTTGTTTTCCAGATGTTCTTCAAACTCTTCTATGCAATTTTCTCCATCTTGTAACCAGCTCCTATGGTCTCCATTAACATGATGAGATTGGTGCTTTATTAAATAGTTTAACAATTTGCCATACTGTGTACAGGATTCTGAGTGTACTTGTTTCATGTTCATGTAAGGGTGCTTGTGACTGTTGAGGTCAGGGAGAATTGCCACCTAAACCATAACTGTTTCAATTGATAAAGAGATTAAATTCACTTTAGGATATTTTTGCTTTAAGCAGTGGCTTTCAGATGCTAAATATGAGAACCTCATATGTTTCAGGGAAGATTTATAGGTAGTAAGTTCGTTTATTTTTCTAAACTGACACCTGTTTAGACTCAGGAGGTGTAATACATGTACAAAAAAACCTGTGCTCTAAATGTAGTTACAAAGTCATAGAGCTGAGGCATCCCATGCTTCTTTCTGGCACTGTGGCTGAAAGTGAGATGCCTTTTTCTGAAGTTCCCACTGAACCAGAAAAAGGTTAGTGGGTTATGGGAAAACTCAAGTTAGATAAAATGTCACACAGAAATTTTAAAAGGTTCATTCTTTGCATAAAGGACACCAAAACGTCTTCTGTTTAATTCCCTACCCCCTCCTCTTCTGAATGATTTCAACTGCAGTCATTAAAGATAATTTGTTTTGTTGATTATTCAAATACGCAGTTTCACCATTTCTATACTATTTCCTCTGTATTTTCATTTAATAGAAATGTAAGAAGTTTAAACAAGAAGTATTTCCCTTCAGAGAAAAATTTCACTCATGGCATGAAAAGAAAGAACTACTGTATCAACACAGGGTGCATATTACTGCCCTGGAACAAGAAGTGAAAGATAAAGAGCAAGCGATGTTAAAAGGCCACAGATGTCTCTGGAATCGCTCAAGAGCATAAGGCTGCAACTTGCTTTCTTAAAAGTCTTCAAACTAAATGGTGAACTGTTAAGTCTTAAGAATTTTTGAAACACTTACTGCTGAAGGGAAACTAGTTTTGAAAAGTCATGATATCTAAACACTCATTTAGTTGATCAGCTTTTCTGTCAAATATGAAATGCACATATATTTCTGGAAATTTTATTTCATGAATACTGACAAAATTATTAACTTTGAAAGGCAAATATTAATAATAAAAATCTAACAGTGCTTGAGTTCCCCTTTTCTATTGAAAGCTACAATAAATTGGAAAGAATTATTCTCCCCACTTCTCTCTTTTAATACAAAATCCGTGTACAGATCACAACCTACAGCAGGACCTTGGCTGTGTCACAGAGACTGTAGGACCTTGACTGTGTCAAGCTCTGGAGGTGACCGTCCTTCATCACTGCCCAGTGATCCTTCTTAAGCTGCAGCAAGGGTACACATTTGAGTTATGGTACCCAACAGGGGTATTCTGTACTAGTCACTGACTGGATTGTCACGAAACTACCTGTGCAACCCATGTGATTTTAATATAAGCATTACTTTCTTGCAGCTTTTTCTGGCTTGGTGCTGACTTGGATTTTGCAAGCTAAGAAATGACCTATGAGCTAAATGCTTTATCTCCTACTGCTGATTCTCTAAGCTTTCCATCTCCAGCAGTGCTAAATTTCAGCATTAGTTTGTATTTCCATTTCCCTGTCATTAGTCCAGACTTTCCTTGCAGAACAGATTGGAAGAATCTCCTGGGAAAAAGCAAGGTAGCAAAAAGAACAACCTCAAACTGGAAAGCCTGAAGTAACTATAAAATAAATTTCTAGACAATTTCTGGAAGTGGGATGCTTTGTAAATATTGTTAATGAAGCAAGTCTGTAGTTCACTGTGTTCCTATTTTGTAGGCCGAAAGCTATAAGGAGAGGTGAAACACTTAATGGGAAAGACTAAGCTAGAAGATACAGTGATAGAGCAACAAGAAAAAAAAAGTGTTGGGAAAAAATGAGGAAGCTCTACAAAACAGAGTTTAGCAACATACAGTGGGCTCTTTAGCAAATAAGAGTAAGATCCAGTAGTGTTAATGTGTGTACATACAGCAAAATTAGAAGAACAGGACTACAGAAACAAAATTGAGCTATGGCACTCAGACTCCCGTGGCAGTTTCCAGGAGGGCATGTTTCAATTCCAGTTGAAATCTTTCTGCTTCCTGTTCATGATTGTATGCTAGAGATCATAGAATCATAGAACAGTTTGGGTTGGAAGGAACCTTTAAAGTCATCTAGTCCAACCGCCAGGGAGGCAGAGGAAAGGAAGACAATAAAATGAGCCCTTATTAGTAGTTGTGCATCCTTCGGAAAGGATACAAGGAAACTCTTGCCATGTCATGGTTCTTGTGAAGGTTAAGTTGCCAAATTCATTAATTTGCTATAAAATTACTTTTCATAGGCCTTAAAATTGCCTGGTACAAACTGAACAACTGATCAAAGATACCTTTGTTTTGCTGAAAACCAAGCTGCAAACAAAATGACTTCTTGTTTTTAAAGATGGTTGTATAGTGTGTATGCATATCCAAATAAAAATTGTACTTTGTGTTTAAATTCATGGCATTTAGAAAAGAAGAGGAGGCTTCAGGAAGGCCTTATAGCACCCTTCCAGTACTGAAAAGGGAGCCTACAGGAAAGATGGACAGGGCCTCTTTATCAGGGAGTGTAGTGTCAGGATGAGGGGTGATGGTTTTAAATTGCAGGAGGGTAGATTTAGATAAGATATTAGAAAGAAATTCTTTACTGTGAGACATTGCAACAGGTTGCTCAGAGAAGCAGTGGATGCCCCATCCGTGAAATTATTCAAGGCTGGGTTGGATGAGGCTTTGAGCATCCTGGTTGAGGGGAAGGTGTCCCTGCCCATGGCAGGGGATTGGAACTAAGTGATCATTAATGTCCTTTCCAACCCAAACCATTCTGTGATTCTGTGATTCTTATTCAGACTTACTAACCTGTATGCGAAGTGGCACAGATCAAGATTAGATACAAATCTCTTAATTCCATGTTGGAGCAGAGTTGCTGTGTAACAAAAAACAACCAACCAACCTACCAACCAAAAAAAGAATAATAAAACCAATGAGGAATATTTTTACTCTTTCTACACCATGACAGCTGGGGAAGTCTAGAGCAATCATTTCAAACAGAGATAATTTTATTTGTCATCACAGTTACTGTGTAGTGATTCCTGGAATTTTAATTTACTTTTTCAGTGAAACTGCATTAATCTATGGTATATATATATATATAAGCCTGATGTACATTATGCTAGTATGATTTTATATGTGTTATGTCCAAATGCACTTGCCTACTCTTGGCTTTTCGGAGGTGTGTTTGCTGGACCATAACTACAGCTCTGGTTATTTTCAAGTAGACAAGGTCAGCCTAGACAGATATATCTCCTCAAACAATGAATTAATTCATAATCATGTTATGCTGTTCTCTTTTTATAATGCACAAAAGTACAGTGTACTTTCAGTCAGGAACTGACAAAACAATCAGGAAACTAGATATGTTTTCAGTAGAGCTGGGGTCAGTTTTCATTCAATTCTTCCTTTAGTAATTTCCTGTGTAAATAACCAACGAAAGAAAATAAAATTGTGTGGGTGCATGGGATATTTGGCCACACTGAAGTGCTACGTGCTGGCAACACTACTAATTTAGCAGCAGTGCAGCCTAGTCTAGTGAGTATTTGTGCTCTGCGATGCTGAACTGTGCAACAGGCATAAACTCTGTATGCGCACAGATACAACACTAGGATATGCTTTGAGTACTAATGAAAACTAAACAAAGCTCCCAACTCCTCAGTTTGTCTGTGGGTGGGTTACAGTGCTGACTGTAGAAGAAAAGCAAGATGAGCCAGCTTGGACTGGTCTTTTCGCAGCCTTGTTTACCTTCACAGTCTGGTTCACCCTGCTTATCATATGAAGCTCTGCAAACACCACTAGATGTTTCTGGTGCAAACTCACTTGTTTAGATACAATTTCTTTTCCTGTACCATTGTTTGAAGTACACACATCTCAGGTGCTAGCCTCTGGCTTCACAGTGCTTAGTATTGCCTTCCCCCAGAGCCCTGGCAAAGCTGCCTTGGAAGCATTTTTGAAAATGTGACTATACTTTACTTCTTCAATTTAGAATATTTTAGAGGGTTGTGAAAGGCTTTTTCAAACTTGAGGTAAATTTCCGAAACAGATAATTTCCTTTCAGATCTATCAAACCTGAGTATAATACTAAGCATTTTTTTTTCAAAAGACTTAAAAAATAATTTACCTACCCTTGTCTTCACTCAGTTGTCTTCAAACCAGTTGCCAGTTCAGCACCAGAATTTATCCTTATCTCTTTCCTCGTCCTTAAAAAATGGAGAACTGAGGTCAAAGGTTTCCAGAAAGGCGGCCATTCCTCGTAAACATCTGAACAACAGCGGGTATCAGCAGCACAGAGAATTTAACATGCCCTCCTTATATTGTCTCCTCTTTACATTTTATCACTTTCAAATCAGCAGGAAAAGAGAAGGCAATTCTATCTAGCATACTTTGGTTCAAAATGTTAATAAAAATGAAGGAAAAAAATGTAAGTAAAATAGTCAGTGAAGAAACATTAAATGAAATTTGTGATGCTTTCCAAATTTTACCAACACAGTAGGGGATTTTATGCCTCCAAATGATTGTTGTTTCGAAGGAAAAGGCTTTTGTTTGGGAGTCCTAAGGTGCATAACAGATGGTACTGAACTGAAGCTGTGGATGGCATTAACAGCAGAAAGAAAAAAGTCTTAAGATGATATGACAGGTTGTACAGAAGTGAAAATGCCTCCCAGTAGCTCAGTGAAAGATGCAGGAATATAGCAACAGGCTGAGGTATTATGAAAAACACTAGACTAGAAGGGCATGTTGATGTATGTTTATTAACTAGTGTTTCATTAATTTTGAGCCCATCTGGAATATGCCTTCTAACAAATGTGAAAACCAGGGCAATTGCTGTGCTTATTAATTATAGGACTGGCCACCCTTAATCTTTCCACCCTACTGATGAGGCATGGACAGGCACTTTGTGACTGTTAAAATAAATTACTTTTGCTTGATGTAATTTATGGATACGAATTAAAAAAAAAAAGAAATTACAGGTAAATGAATTATTTATCTTTTAATTTGCCTATGTTTAACTTGAACTGTAGCAACTAAAAAAAAATAATGTAGGGAATATTCTTGTTCTTAAATGTTCTTAAAAATGAAGTGCACAACAGTCAGTGCTGTGGATGTGCAAAGCAAGTAATCTAATAGCTGTATATTTAACCTCTTGATCTCTCTTGAAGATACCAGGCCAGTCTTAAACATGACTTCCATAGACTTTCCCTCACCAGCTGCTGCTATAATGCTCTGCTAATTCACTTGAAAAGCAGTAAGGCAGAAATAATTATTTTTTTCAAATGTCATTTTCTGACTTGTGATAAACTGCTTTGAAAGCTTTTGTTTTTCCCAGTTTCTGCTTTTTTTTTTTTTTTTTTTTAAGTTTCTCCTCTCTCAAAATTGCTGTTGGTCATTCACATAGGACTATGAAGGATTTACATCAAAGGACTTGATGTTTACTGAGCAAGTTCCTTGGCAGCTGTTCCAGGAGCAAAACTGCTGTCTGTGATGACCCATACTTACTGATATTCTAGCACAGAAAAGCAATGTTACCTTTTCAGGGCCAGCCAACTGTCTCTGCAGCTCTGAGGCCAAGGAAGTTGACAAGCTTTCCACAGGCGTGCTAGGAGTTGCACCAGTTAGCTGTATTTTACAAAACTTAAATGAATATTTTTTCGTTTCTGCTGTTTTTTTCTAAGGATTTCCTTATTATAACTGGTCAATTTCTCCACTGGTGAAGCTAAAGTCTAGTCTGTGAGTCTGGGCATTTCTCTAGTGGGATCGGGACTGTCAGAATGTCTTCAGAGAAATCATGTGGATAAAACTGTGCTCTTCTGATGACAAGCACAGCTGTACTGCTGAATTATCTTCTATCGGTATTTTTTATAGTTGGCAAGAGTTTGCACTGCTAGCCATTAAGCTACAGGGCACTAAATGGGTTAAGACGTTTTGCAGAATGTATTCTAATATGCTGCTGGAATTGAGAGCGAGTCTATAAACATTTTTATAGGTCATGTAAATATTTATGAGGCAAGTATGATGATCATCCTTGGTAAATGTGGCCAAGGTTAGCAGGGGGTGCAGATGTTCAGTAAAAGATTCTACTTCTGTGTAAGACTGCCTATCAGCAGTGAAATTTTTCATGAAACTAGAAGACTGCAGATTTTAATTTCCCTGCAGATATCTTTTATATGTTTATTGAAGATGGAATAAAGTAATACTTGCCTCTTGTGATACATACAGGCCTTCCATGACATAGTACTGGAATAAAGATGTGCCGCTCCACTGTGTACAAGAGGAAGCTGTCTACAGCTTTAGTCAGTGTCTTTTTTTTCTTTAACTCCACTCCCACAACCATAATGTCATTAAAAGTAGATTATCCAAGTGACCCATGTTTGTTTCTGGCAGCAGGCTGAGTTTGTTGGGTGTCTTGTATTGAACTGTGCTCAATGGGAAGCCAATTACCAGCTGACACTCCTCCAAGTGGCACAAGTGCCATGCCGTGCCTGCACAGCTGAAGGAGCAGGTTCTCACAGGCCTGAAGGAATAAAAAGAAATAAAATTCCTGAAGGATATGGAGGAGTCTTTGTAAGCCTAGGAGATCTAGTGCTTGTGTTCGTGTGCTTGTGCTCTGGGCACAGGCCAAAACATGCTGTATAAGTATCCCTGACATGTTTGGACCAGAGTTACACTTGGAATTTTTTTTCTTTAAGCTAACAAATTTCATACTGGAGAGAAGACGAAGAGGAAAAGAAAGCAAAAACTTGGAATAGTGTGTATCTTTGCAGTTTCTCTAATTCACAGAACCACAGAATCACAGATTATCATGATTGGAAAAGACCTAAAAGATCATCCAGTCCAACCATCACCAATACTTCTCAGCTAAATCATATCCCTCAACACAACATCCAAACGTTTCTTGAACACCCCCATGGTCGGTGACTCCACCACCTCCCTGGGCAGTGCATTCCAGTGCCTGACTACCCTTTCCGAGAAGTAATATTTCCTAATGTCCAGCCTAATTGATTGGCAAATTATTGATATTAGAATTTTTTTAACTTAAAATCTCTTTCTACTTTTCTAGAATCACAGAATCACAGAACGGTCTGAATTGGAAGTGAGCTGGAAGGATCATCTAGCCCAGACCACTGCCACGGACAGGGACATCTTTCACTAGATTAGGTTGCTCAAAGCCCCATCCAGCCTACCCTCAGCACTTTCAGTGATGGGACATCCACAACTTAGCCAGACAGCCTGTCCAATGTATCACCTCCACCATTTGTGAAAAATTTCTTCCTTGTAGCCAATCTAAATCTATACTCTTTCAGTTTAAAAATGTTGCCCCTTGTCCTGTCACTACAGACTCTGCTAAAAAGTCTCTCTCTGTCTTTCTGATAGCCCCATTTATAAACTGGAAAGCTGCAAAGAGATCTCCCTTGAGTATTCTCTTCTTCAGGCTGAACAACCCCAACTCTCAGCCTGTCTTCAATGGAGAGTGCTCCAGCCCTATGGTAATTTTCATGGCTTTCCTCTGGACCTGCTCTAAAGGGTCCATGTCTGTTTTAGTGACCTCACTGCTTTGTACAGCTTCCTGAGGAGGACGAGTGGAGAGGGAGGTGCTGATCTCTTCTCCCTGGGATCCAGTAATAGGATGCACAGGGATGGTTCAAAGCTGCATCATGGGAGGTTCAGATTTGACATTAGGAAATATGTCTTTACAGAGAGGGTGGTCAAACACTGGAACAGTCTTCTTAGAGACGTGGAGGATGCCCCATGCTTGTTAGTGTCTTAAAAAGAGGCATTTGGACAATGCCCTTTAACAATATCCTTTAACTTTTGGTCAGCCCTGAAGTGGCTGGGGAATTGGACTACGTGATTGTTATAGGTTCCTTGCAACTGTTCTGTTCTCTTCTAATCTATTCTATGTTTGATTTCAGACGGGACAAAACTTTATAATAATTTACGGGAAATTGTGGAAGGGTGCTGAGTCAGGAAGTTGACAGACATTTTGAATCTGCATTGAAATTAAATAAAAAAAAAAAAGGAACACCTACTTCCAGTGATTTTTGTGCATGTGTGTGTGAGATTCTATACACAAACACACATGTGTTTGTATTTACATGTGCAAAAATCCCCTCTTCCATGTATGTTATAAAAGTGTGTACACATGTACACACAACCCCCACGGGCACAAATATATATTTATTTTTTAAAATGAGATCTATTCAAGAGTTGAGGTTTTTTACTACAACTGAAAATAAAATATCTTATATTGTAAATAAATTTCTGATTTAATATTTCAGAAAACCTTGTAAGCAGTTAAAGCTCTAGTCTATCCAACTTTTCAGCCTGACGTTGTATTACACTTCATAGAAAAAAAATCGATGCTGTCATTTTCAATTTAGAAATGGCCAGCAAGAGTAACATTTATATTTACAGCTCCATAAGTTGAAGCACTATCTAACTCTTCATAATGCCAAGCTTACCAGAATAGGTTTGCTGACTAAGGCTTTGCTGACTAATAAAATCATAGTTGGCAGCTTTGATAATGAAATGCCAAACTCTCAAAAATGATTGAGGGCAAGACTAGAGAAACTGGTTTGGAAGGTGCATTTTCACACTTTCCCCCTGTCTCCATCACTCCAAAGACTGCAAAAAACATTTCATTGGCAAATTTGATGTGGAAACACCTGTCACTTATCTGCTCTGGACATCACGTAAAGCCACTAGAGGCTCCCTCAGTAAATACTTATTATGAGTCTAATCATATGGCCCAAAGTTAAACAGCAGAGCTCTGAAATAGCTGTCTAAAGCAGATGTCAAGCTGATTTACAAGTGGTCTCTGTCTGCCGCTGTTGCAGTCATTTATGTTCTGAAATTCAAGTTTTTGTCCCGGACAATAAAAATACGTAGTGAAAAGACAGTCACTAACCTAAAGAATTTGCAGTAAAAATGAGTTTATGTTAGTAACATGTATTAACTATAAGGCAAAAATAACCAATAAATTAATCTGGATTTATTACAGTGTTGCATCACTGAAATAGCTCAGTGCAGACCAGACAAGTGTCATTCCTTTAAAACCTTACCTGGCATTGAAATCAATGTTGGTATGGTATAGAGCCCTCTTTCTTACGCTTTTGCAGGACATCTGAACCCTTTTGCACAAATCTAAAAACAATGGGATGGCCAAGGCCTCATTTTTTCATTCCTAGGACTTTACAGTAGCCTATCACTTGGGATGATACTACCGGGAACAGTGGGCTCAAATGCCTGTGGCAGAGCAGAAAGTGGAATGATTTACATCACAAATTGGTGTTCCTAATACTAAACTTTGTGGAAAGTGAAAAAAGCCACTTATCCCTGAAGTATGATGACAAAACCACCTGTTGTGACTTACGTTAATGCAAATGTGTGTTCGACCGGCTCGAGTCAAATGACTCGTCTATTTCTGTATTTTTTTTTTCTGAATTTATTATAAATTTGTTTAAAACACTATGAGTGGCTGTATTTCGATTTTGAATGTTTTACACTTTAGCCAAAATCTCGTTTGTTAAAGCAGCTTGAAGGGTTACAATTCCTTCAAGTTCTTTAAGTTCTTGGAGCTCTTTTAAGTTATTCTGCTTAATAAGTTCCATGTTACCTGTCCCAGGTGTGATTCTTCCTGTTCAGTTTCAAACTGTCTGGAACCTTGCTGGGCTGCAGGCAGTCACGTGTCTGCTTCAGAAACTATTTAAATCCTCAAATATGTAAGTTTTTAAAGATATCAGCTTTAGATCTAGAAGATTTTTTTTTTAAAACTTCTGACATCAACGAGTCGTTGCCTTTGAGGGGAAAGGGTGAAAGTAACACAGAATCTTCTAATTCAAAGTCTTGCAAATGGGGATGTCACAATGGGTTTCAGCAAATATGGTGTTCTGGGTAATATCTTTTGCTGCTCAGACAAGCTATTTAATTGAACCTGTTCTTTCCAGAGAGAGGAGGTCATCCAAAGAGATCTTATTTTCTGAGACAACTAGTACGGTATAAATGTGCCTTAAGAAGTCACGGTCCTGTTGAGGGAAATTTGTGACAAGTTTATGAATGATATGATTGTTGTAATCCTACAAATGGTAGGATTGATGTCTCTGACCTTGAAATTGTTTTAAACTATTTTAAAGGGAAATTCAACATAGAGTCACATCCCAGAAGAAAATGTATGGGAACTATTAGCAACACTAGCCGTGCAATTCTTTTTTTTTTTTTTTAATGTCTGACTTTCATAAGTAGGGATAAAGTGTGACAAATATTAGTGTTGGAATGGTAGAAGGAGAACTATTTTTTGAGAGAATTTTTTAAAAGGATACTTGTATTCTTACATTTTTACATTTATTTTTGTTCAGTTCAAAAAAGAGGTTTCTACAGTGTATCCTACATTTCCTGAATAGAATATAAAAAACTGAAAAAAAGGTACATCACATAATTTTAAACAATAAAAGGCCTATAGCTATGTGTGGGTTTGGTGAGTTTTTTTTACTGTTGAGTAAAAATGTTTTTTTTCTGATCTAGTATTCCTAAAACTCCTACTAATAGAAGATTTAAAGCATGTCTGTGCAAAAGATGTGTATGAAGATTTGGTTTTGCTCTTTTATTTTTGGATAAATTTTTCATTTATACCTGTGGTTTCCACTTCACAGTGATTTTTCTTCTATTTCTGTGATACCTCTGCTTTTAACTCTAATTATCCTGAAGGCTCAACCCCTTGCAAATTAGTATTCTGTCTGCAATCAGCAGTGCTACAAGGTGTGATACTTTGTACATAAAAGTTATTTTTTAAATTGTGAACCTAGTCTGCACTGTTCTCTGCTTCTGTAAGTTGTCGTTGCCTATTAATAGCTTTATTTCCCATATTGATTTAACAGTTGATACATGCAGTCCTATGTATGCCAAAACATATGGCAGTAATAGATTGCCTAACCTCCATGTTGACAGAATGGATCGCTTCGAAATGGTCAATATTCACACCTAACATTTCTCTGCTTATTAAGTTTTCTTCTCCCCATAAATGTCAGATATCTTCCGCTTTATTGTAAAAGTTTTTTTTTTTTCTGGATTATGTAAGTTGGCTGAACTCTAAGAATTGGATATTTGTTTAATACAGATAGCTTTTTCTGTGAGCCACTCTGGGAATTTTGAATGAATCCAACTTATATGTTGCTCTGGGAAAGACTTATTTGTACTTAAAGTATAATCTGTAAAATCATGCAACAAGTTAAACTCATATTGTCCCTCTCTCTGCCTTCCTGCAACTTGCTCATTAATACATTCCACCTGGCATTGTTTTTGTAGACACAAAAACCTCCCCTTTGAATTCCTTTTAAGTTGGTGGGGTTTTTTGTTTGGGTTTTTTTTTTTTTTTGGTTTTTTTCCATTCTAATGTAGAAGGTCTACTGTGAAGAATGATATCCCAAAATTACTGGTAGATGCTAGCAGCACCAGAAATTATCAGTCCTAGTTTGGTGCTGAGCAGAACTTGCACTGAAAAGTGAAAATCTGGCTTTTTCTAGTGCTAGTAAGGTTTGTTTCTGGCTTTTGTTAATATGTACTGCACCACTTTATTTGCTTTATGACAAGATATTTTGTTTTAGTGGTTCTAATATATCAGTATTTATCTGATTACTTTACTATTCATAGATTTGAAAAATTACTAGATTACATAGATTTGAAAACAGTTTTGCATAGTTGGAATGTATGAGCATTAATACTACTGGCATCTATTAAATGAACTTTTCCAAAACAGTGCCTAAGCAAACAAAACTTATGATCAGGCATCTGTTAATTTCGTATTTCTATTGACATTTGTGTGAGATGTGTAGAATTCTCTCTTGCTTTGGCACACACAAATAATTTAATAATCTCAAACTTTTCCCCACTGATATCTTAATTTTACTCAGTCATTAAGTTAGATTTACTATCTACATAATTTATTTACTTTTAGTCTATTAGAGATAATAAGCCTTGTGCTGTAATGCAGCCAGAGAGTTAGGTGGTAGAAACAATATTAATATAATCTTTTTTGTTATTGCAAATTGGCTACTTCAGATGTACTCTGACACTGGCAATTTGTCTTGTTGAAATGAAGAATGTAGACTAGCAGGTCTGATCCTCATGCCACTAAGTTGAAGAAGACTTTTGTTATGGATTTTTGTTATTGGAGCAACATCTACACACAAGCCCGAAATTGTTATTATTCCCTGCAGGATTTTCCCCAAGTAATATTAAAATTAAAGAAATGCTATTTTGAACTGTAAAATCTCACCTGAAGCTGGGAAGAGTATATGTTGGTATACAGATACAAGTTTTGAAATTGTGTAGAAGTTGGTTTAAAGAATGCAGTATCCTTGGTTCTACTTTTCATTTTGTGTAGGAAAACTTCAGGTCATCAGTCAACAGCTCTAGCACTCCAGCCAGCAACTAAGCACCACACAGCCGTTCGCTCAGTTTCCCCCAGTGGGATGGGGAGAGGATTGGAAGGGTAAAAGTGAGAAAACTCGTGGGTTGAGATAAAGACAGTTTAATAGGTAAAGTAAAAGCTGCACACACAGGCAAAGCAAAACAGGAATTCACTCACTACTTCCCACTGGCAGGCAGGTTTCATCCAGCTCCCAGAAAGCAGGGCTTCATCACGTGAAATCAACGTGATCAACCAACCTGATCTCCTTTTATGATCAAGTGACCCATCTGCTGGATGAGGGAAAGGCTGGACTTTGCTAGACTTCAGCAAAGGCTTTGACACTGTCTCCCACGGTACTCTCCTGCAGAAGCTGGCAGCCCATGGCTTGGATGGGTACACTCTTGGCTGGGTAAGGAGCTGGCTGGAGGGCCGGGCTCAGAGAGTGGTGGTGAATGGAGTTAAATCCAGCTGGCTACCAGACACAAGTGGCGTTCCCCAGGGGTCGGTGCTAGGGCCTGTCCTCTTCAATATCTTTATTGATGATCTGGATGAGGGCAGAGTGCACCCTCAGTAAGTTCGCAGATGACACCAAATTGGCTGGGAGTGTGGATCTGCCTGGGGGTAGCGAGGCCCTGCAGAGAGATCTGGACAGGCTGGAGAGCTGGGCTGAAGCCAATGGGATGAGGTTCAACAAGATCAAATGCCGAGTCCTGCACTTCGGCCACAACAACCCCAGGCAGCGCTATAGGCTTGGGGCGGAGTGGCTGGAGGACTGTGTGGAGGAAACGGACCTGGGGGTACTGATTGATGCTCGGCTGAGCATGAGCCGACAGTGTGCCCGGGTGGCCAAGAAGGCCAACGGCATCCTG
>WHYT01017081.1:189799-318581 GCA_009806455.1 Tetrax tetrax | reverse complement strand
TTTTTTTTTTTTTTTTTTTTCTTCTCCTGGATAGTTTGATTTCTAAGGTGTTTTAAAGCTGAACTGATATTTCTCAAAGCTTTTAAATTCTGCATCCTCCCTCTCTTCCACCCTTGCTTCCCACTCACACTACCCAGACTCTGCCCTCAAAATCAAACCCAAGAAACACCAATGTTGCTGTGGAAAACCACCTCCCAGTGACAAATGTCCTGTTCCTTGCTTAGTGACGGGGTGATGAGAGCAGAGCTGCTCAGACCAGTCAAGCTGTGAGGCCATACATGAGTGACCAGCCATCTACCGATCCAACAACAAGGCTGTTGTCCACCTCTCTGGCCACAGAAATAGAGGTCAACAGCCATACTATGGCGGAGGAGCAAGAAAAGTCCTGTGGATGAGAGCAGCATCTGGAGTATTTTAAGCCCCACTTTATGCTCTAGCCCCCATCCCAGCCGAAAATGCCTTGTGGGTTTTCAAAATGCTGTCACATTTCTCTGGCATACACCTGAGTTTCAAGAAGAGTGAGACACTAAGGGAAGACAAGGGTGTGAGAGGCATTTTTTAAGAAAATACAACTTGAAAAACAAGAGAATGTAATTTAGGTTTTTTTTTTCTCTTGTGCCACATTAGGAAGGAGAAAAAAGTTCCATCTAAATTGTCATTTGGTTGCTCCATCAGAGCTTACGTAGCAGGAACCTCAGAGTAAGAGGTTTGATTTCACCACCAGATGTCACAGCTCGTTAAACTCAAGGAACAATAACATCTCTTGCAGAAAATATTATGACACACGTATTGTAGTGACTTGATCCTTCTTGTGGGTGTTCTCAAGACACTAAGAGATGGAGGCTGGGATTTTTCAAGAGTACTTCATGTTGGCCAAGCTCTGCTGCTGTTGAGATTAGTAGGAGGTTTAACACTGTCTTCAATGGGAGCAATGTAAGGCAAATCATACTTTTTGTGGTGAAACATTGGGTTTTTTTTTTCTTATTATTTGAAGGAAAAAAAGGAAATACATGTATTTAAATACAAATTTTCTGAGTGCTACAGATACTGCATTTGTAGCACAGTAAGGCATCGATAAGAGTGACAGTGTTTTAGGCTGCACATGCTGGGGGTATCTGAGCCGCCTCTGAATGTGCTGGTTGATCCCTACTGGCACTGCAGCAGTTTATAGAGGCACTTGATGAGGTATCAGAAGATACGGTGCACCATAACAGCAAGCTGTAATTTCTTTTCTGTGCACCAGAGTTAATTAGTTGGTTAGAATATGATGCTGTACTGTGGCTTATGAGGAAGCATACTCAAAATCTTTGTAGATGCCTGTCTAACTCTGTAAGAGAAACCTGCAGAATTCGAAAACAACTCTTCCAGTGGAGAAGGGAACATGCTAGGCACAGTTTCCTGAGACTTTGCCTCATAATGTTGCACTCCAATGTGAGTCTTCAAATGAGAAACCTGGATGCATACACAGATTTCTAAACACAAATGGCTAGAAACAGTATTTTGGAGGCCATGGGAAAATTTCGTAGCCATTATCAAGAAAAAATTAACATTTTAATAAAATATCTGATAAAATTATGTTATCTTAATTATCTGTTTCCTTTCTGGAGATTACTTCTGTCTTTCCCTCTTGAATAATGTTCTCTCATCAATATTTTGATGTTGCTGCAGCCCAACTGATAAAGATATGAAATGTTTGGAGAAGTATCTAAATGTACCTTGGAGGCAATAGACCTTTTGACTAACAAGTGCTGCTAAAATGATCAAATATTGTTAACCTGTCTGGGAGGTTATTTGCTGATTAAGGGAATGAGCAGCTCCTGAGCAGTGTGAGCATGTGGGTTGCTTCCATAATGTAAAGCTTAACACAAAAAAGTCAGTTGGCATATTTTGGGTAGTGTTTGGTCTTACTGTCATGTCAGAGGAGTAATCTATTTTTCCATGTTTGCTGAGAACTTGAAAGGAATACTGAGACAAGTTCAGATTTTTGTTGGCACTATTGGTTTGGTTGGGTTGGCACAAAACAAATTTCTAGAGGCAGAAGTGGATTCAAAAATGTTTTCTGAACTCCTTAATATAATGTGAAAACGGCTAAAGAGTGCATTTTGATATTCAGATCCCAAGCCAATCCTATTCTTGAACACTTTTATGTTTTTCTTTGTTAGCTTCCTGTAAGGTTGCTCAGGTCTGTTGTTGGCAAGTCTGACACGCTATCCAGTAAAAATGCAGCTACAGGCCCCTCTCTAGCTAAAACTTTATTTTTTTTTAAAGCATAATTTCATTAAAATTCTTGGCATTAATTTTGTCTCGAAAGATGGATGTTTCTTTAAACATTAAATAGATTCAGGGGCAAAATGAACAGGATGCTCTTGATAGATTTTGTTCTTCAACAAACAGGTTTCTTTTTATATATATATGCTTAACATCTGTTTTCTAAAAAATGCACAGATTGCTAGGAATGTTTTCATATGTTATTAAAGTATCATCAAGACCTGTATTATCCGAACAAAGAAAGTTTGCTTTCCAGTGCCATGGCCTAATTTCTGTGTTTCAAGCTTTCAGCTAAAATCATAGAATCATAGAATCATAGAACGGCTAGAGTTGGAAGGGAAATTCAAAGGTCATCTAGTACAACCCCCCTGCAAGGAGCAGGGACATCCCCAACTAGATCAGGTTGCTCAGGGCCTCATCCAACCTGTCCTTGAATGTTTCCAGGGATGGGGCATCAACCACCTCTCTGGGCAGCCTGTTCCAGTGCCCTACAAATCTCGTTGTAAAAAATTTTTTTCTAATATCTAATCTAAATCTATCTCCCTCTAATTTAAACCCATTAGCCCTCATCCTATCACAACAGGCCCTACTGAACAGCCTCTCCCCATCTTTCCTGTAGGCCCCTGTGAGATACTGGAAGACCACTATCAGGTCTCCCTGGAGCCTCCTCTTCTCCAGGCTGAACAGCCCCAACTCTCTCAGCCTGTCCTCATAGGAGAGGTGCTCCAGCCCTCTGATCATCTTCGTGGCCCTTCTCTGGACCTTCTCCAACTGGTCCATGTCCTTCTTACGTTGGGTAAGTGGGGTCTCACCAGGACAGAGTAGAGGGGCAGAATCACCTCCCTCGACCTGTTGGCCATGCTTCTCTTGATGCAGCCCAGGATGCGGTTTGCCTTGTGGGCCGCAAAGGCGCATTGCCGGCTCATGTTGAGCCTCTCGTCCACCAGCACTCCCAAAAATGGTTGTATAAACAAAGACTTGAAAATTGTTCAAAGAAGCCGTGGTCAGTATGTGTGAATTTTAAAATATCTGATGGAAAAAGAGCTCTTGAGTGTGACTTTATGAACTATATGAAAGTTTATATTCCTCCTGACGATATCCAAGCTCATTTAAACTATTGAAACTGTTCAAGAGATAAAATTGACTATTAAAATAATCCATTTACATTCCTAGATCTGTATTTATTTTGGAATTTAAGAAACTAACATAAAATTAAGAGAAAACAGTGAGTTGACTTTAGAAGTATTAATCTGCATACATGCTGTGGATGAATTAAATATTTTTTGTATCGTTTTGATGTTTAAAACTGTGTGCACCTGTAAAAGGTTGCAAACACTGTTCGTTTCTCAGACCAGATGCATTTTGAACCATATTTTAAAATTTATGTGTGAGGATAAGTCACATTGCAAAATAACAAAAGGAAGGGTTTTTTAAAAAAATTTTAACTAAAAAACTAAAGCAGAAATGTTTCAGTTAAAATTAAATATTTATTCTGTAAAATATCAGTGACTTTTTTTTTTATAACTACTGTCTTTGTGGACACAGTTAGTCTCTGACAATGTGTTTGCAAAACTAGTTTTAGTAGTTGTGTTGTACGCCTATTTATCAAAACTTCAAAAGGTACCTTATATGAGCTGTTCATGAGTAATGACATTCAAATAGTTTTTTTTATAATGATACTTTCTAGTAAGAGACAAAAGAGTTACAATTATGAAGTACTACACTTAGATACATGTCTAATATTTATCCTTTAAACTTTTGTCTGTTACAGTTCAAGTGTAACTCTGAATATGAAAACTGGTTTGCCTACCATCTCAAGACTAGTTGTAATTTTGTTGGGGTGGTGTAAATCAAGAGTGTAAAAGGTTCAACTTTTTTTTTGTTAAAAAAACCCCAACCTTTTAGCCAAATTCTACAGTTTAAGTGAAAATTACTTGAACAAATACAGCTTTTAAAATTATTAAGATGTTAGCAGAGGAATTTGATCAATTTTTTCCCTCATCGGTTTCTTCTTTTCTACTTCCCCCTTTCTCTCCCAAGTGCTGAATTCCACTACTGTATCACTTCTTGATTGACAGAAACATCTGTACAACTTCTTTCTTTTTTTTCCAAGCACATCTAATATGAATTTTGGCCAATAAATACTTGCAATTGTGATAGAAATTCTAATTAATATGTAATACTGTAGCAGTTGTGTTATATGTTAATTTATACTTTCATGCTATATGTAACTCTTAGGAAAGATTACAGAGTGGCAAATTTCATACGCTATTGTAATCTAATATGTCCTAATTTACAACAGTTGTCAAACAAATACTGAAATAAACAGTAGAACTTGATGTATCACATTTTCTGTTGGCATTAAAGATATGTATATATATGTATATATCTATCTGTCTATCCGTAGATATGTATTTCCTGAGCTCTATATTTTTCTTATTTTCTTATTATTTTTCTTCTTTTTCTGTCAGCATCTGATTTTCACACGAATCCTCATTTCTGTCCATGCTGCAGTTGAGTTTTTTTTTTACTGGAACGTGCAACTGCAGTGCTTGTGTCTGGGGATAGTTTTCATGCCATGCTTCTTTGGGTGTATCATTTTACAGAAGAGCATTTCACGTGTTTTCAGGAATGCTAGGAATGTATAATCTGTACTCAATGCTTGACCTGTACTTTAGCATTTCAATGCATTGCCATTATTTTACAAAAACAAGATTGCTTTTGTTTTGTACCGGTTGTACTTATTAAACTTTCTTGATATTGTAAAATAAATGTTTGAACTTGAGTAAGTTTTGTTCTATTAAAAACTAAAGAAGTAGAAACTGTTTTGCAATAAATACTATCCCAGTGGAAAACACACAATATGAGGTAAATTTTGCTGTAAGCTGTCCTCCTACTTGAAGAATATGGAGAGACACGGATATGAGAGATTTTTTGACAACAGCTAGATAAGCCTATTCACATAGGGATCCTGTCAAACACCTCTCACAGGAAAGGCTTAATAATTTCTGTGGCTTTTGTTACAAAGGTGACCTTTGTGGGGCTGTGCTTTTGAAACATCTGAAAACAGAAATTAGTTTGTGGTCCATCACCTGGGAAAGGTTGTCCTCTCCTTACAGCCCTCACCTTGCAGGCGTAGCTGATGTGCTGGATGCCAGTAGCCGTGGTGGAAAGTCAGGAGCATGGAAGAACATAGAGGGAAATGAGATCTTATGTTAGATTTCCTCCTGATGATATTTTACAGAAATACAAGTTATTTTCTTTCCTATGTGGAACATACTGTAAGGTAGAATTTTTGTTCCTGTAAGCTCTTGTTATTTGCTGCAGTTTCTAGATGCTTCATGTACGTGCAACTGCTTTGCTTTCTCTACAGATCGTGCCGCCACCTGCCTCAGCCAAAAATCAGCCAGCTGCTTTGGTTAGAGATTGGCTTAGGTTTTAAAGAGTAAAAAAAATATTAATATTCTTTCCAAAATCTGGTTAGTTTTGTTAACGAGTTAAAAGGAAGACACTAGCTACTTTGTGAGAGGAGTGATGAAGGCGTATTAAAAGAAAGCCTGTGATGGTGAACCCATCTCTGTAGGTATAATTTACACCTATGATTTGAGATCTTGGGGAGGGGAAGATAAATACAGCAAAGGTGGGGTTTGTGACAACTTTTTGTTGTTTGTTTGTTTGGTTGTTTTTTTTTAAAATTATATTGTGGAAAGCTGCCTTGTCTACCCATTCCCCGTAATTGAGAAGCCTCGGGATGAAGAAAATATGTGAAAAGGCAGTTCTTGATTCTCCAGGGGAGATTGCTCTTGCATGTGTGTCTGTATGTTTTTTAGAAAAAGAGAATCATAAATTGGGAATTCTTCTTTTGAGATAAGGAAGATGCCCGTGAATACTCGAGGCTGTTGCACTCCTGAACTGAAACACTAACAGGGTTTCTGTGAAAGGTAGCCCAACAGACCACAACATGTACAGCTGTGAGAACAGAAGGGTCGAAATGATGTGGCTGGGCAACTAGGCAAAAAAAGTAATTTTGACTTGCCTACCCACAGTCAGGCATGTTTGCAGGACTGGGAGATATGTTCTGGAATGGAAGTTTTGCCCTCTGTTTGTTCAAATCAATATATTGTATTCATTCTTTTCCTCTTAAAAATAAAAGCCTTTTTTTTTTTTTTTTTTTTTTTTTTTTTTCCTTTTATGTTGGAGGCTTCCTAACTCTATAATTGAGTGAGGAAGTGCTACCTCCCACATTACATTGTCTGCAGTATAGTTTACACTCTGGGAGATATCCCGTTTTCTGTGGTGGTGGTTTTACCCTGTTACTTACATAATTTAATAAGGGTTCCTCAAAGCTGACTGTAATCCTTGTTGCTGACAGATGGGGCTTGGCAGAATGCCTACATTTACAGCACTGCTTATTTGTGATGTTCAAATAAGTATCTAATTCCTTTCCATTCATTTCATTAGTGTTTAAATTCTTGTCCTTTGCAACCCCCTGTATCAATAATGTTTTCAAAGTGTTTCTTTTAGATGGCTTTGTGAGCCATTGATTTCAATGTAAGAGCATAATATGACTTATCACAGTGTCACTCCATGTAGGCTAACATTGTATTTAGGTGATTTTTTTTTCTTTTTTTTTTTGGATTGCAGCTGGAACACTGAAGAAAAGTTTTCATTCTGCTGCCCACAGAGATGGCAATTTATAAGTTGATAAGGTATATGAGTAATTTGTTTTTTTTCCCTCTAGCATCCATAATTTGAATACATCAATAGTGAATTTCCATTACCATCCTTTTGCCCATTCACCTAACTAGGGCAAGGCTGTCCCTGAAGTTCCTCATGGCATCTTTTTGTGATGCATCTAAACTGCTTTTTCTTACCTGCATTTTCAAAGAAATCTCATGTCTCTCTGTTTCTAGACCCCTGAAAAGCGTAGGATCTCATATGAGCCATGAGGGCACTGCATTATTAACCTTCTACCATGTAAAAAAAATGTCATTTTATTCCTCTTGTCTTCTTGTTTGATTCGCAATAACAAAATATTGCATCTCACAACCAAGAGGCCATATATTTTTTGTACATTTTGCGTGGCACTTGGATCAGAGAGGGTTATGAAATCTCTGAAATCTGAATAATATGTCGACCTGTCCTTGTTTCTGCTAATGTCTGTTAATAATTACAAAAGATCCAAGGGCAAGTTTGAGAGAGGTTTCTGTAAAAGCTTTTATTTATATCAATCCTTTCAGTGTAAATATGAGTCTCTGGTGATAATGTGGCACCTCCATGAGCTTTGTGATAGAGTTGGTATCACATGTGAAAGACACTTTGGTTTCATTTCTGATAGGTTAAGAAAAGTACTATTTATGTTACTTCTGTCCAGAGGAGCAGTAACTCAGAGACTAATGGTGATCTCCCAGTTTCTCTTGCATCACTTGCTAAGACTGTCCAACTGCTAGGGAAGGCACCTGGGCAAGTTACTTTGTGTTAATGCTGTCAAGAAGCTTATATCAGTCGTCTGTCAAAAGTAACTTAAAAAGGAGAGACAGAAGCTAAATTAGAGAGTTTTAATTTTTTTATTTATTTGTAGTAGAAAAATAATAATGAACTTCTTAATTCTTTGAGACATATGAAATTAAAACTCAGAGTAATACATTCAAATGTTCAAAGTGTGTGTGTGAGAGAAGAAACAATCAGGTTAATAACATGGTATGAATTGTAATTAAATGTCAGAAAAACACTATTCAGTGGATAAATGAAAACTTTCAGCCATGAGTCCAGAATGGCAAAGATATCCACAGTCAAAGTAAAGAGAAGAAGAGGTATTAAGATGAAGTTTAAAATATAGTGATAATGATACACTGTTATTTTCTGAGACAGGGGTGACTCTTACAACAATAGAACAGGAGTTATATGCAGGCAGAAAAATGAGTGTAGCTGGGAGCCAGAGAAGGTACTTGAAAATTGCATCCTGAATTGAGAAGGAAAAGCCTGCATTTGTGTATGCAGAAATATGCTGGTATGCACATGGGAATGGAACACAGCCATCTTCCAGGTAGCTGGATTTAGAAACTGCAAGATTTCATAACTGAAAAAAAAATAAATTATTTTTTTCTGCCAAGGATGTAGTAATTGTGCTCATACTTAATGAAGCGAATGAGATTGCATACACTATTTTTTTAGGGAGGAATGTGAATACAAAGAATGTTTAAGTTGAATGTTGATGGGAAGGTCATGCACAGCTCAAGATACTAGGAATTTGGAGGAGAACTGCCACTGTTACCTAAAGAAAAAAATACTTGAGAAGATTAATCTGAGAGATAGGAACAGACTAGAGGCTTAATGCTGCTTGGTGGCAGCATTTTTTTCTTTTTAAAACTGCTTCAGATGCACCTGTTGTATATAACAATCCTTTGTATACTCTCACACACAGCAATGTAAAGGAGGATTGTATTGCTTTGGTGCCAGCTGGGACTACGTGTGGGAGTATGATGTACTTTGAGGTGGATATAAGAGAACTGTCTTACATCCATCTCTTGACAGACTTATTGAGAGGTCATCTATTCAGTTGGCAAGGTTCCAACTACCCTTACTACTCTTGTTTCTCTCAACAGCTAAGCCTTTTCAAGTTTGGCCTGATTAGTTAATACAGTCATAACATACAAGTGTAAGTGGTGGCTAACTGGGCTGCTGGACAACCGCATAGAAACTGTGAAGTACTAATATGATTTCAGCATTTTTTAACTTTGTGCAAAATATCATAAGGTTTTGAAGGACAGTTAATCTAAGGTAAATCTATTAATGACTGAGGACAGAGAGCAATATATCTCCATTATCTTCTAGGAGGATTGTTTTAACAACCAAAGATATATAAATGCCAAATAAAGCAGATTTTAATGTACCTTAGGTAAAAATTGACTTTTAAAACTAACTTGCTTCAGTGAAGTAAAAAAAAAAACCAAACTAAAAATAGACATCAAAAGCAGTAGTTGCTGAAATGTTTTGGTACCCAATTTTTTTTTTTTTGGCATGCACCTACACAAGATTCTATGCAACTTAATCTCCTTAATCCATTACTTTCTTCTATTTGTGTTATTTGCAGTTCACAAACATATCCTTTTTGTTGTTTAAAAATAGAGTTGGGTAGAAAAGTAGACCAACATGTACTTATTTCAGCAATTCAATCCTTTTCCCAGAAGTAGAGGTCAGTTGCAGCTCCCAGAGAGTTCTTTTAACAGTATGTCACTGAGCAATTAAAAGCAGATACTTTGTTTAAGTGCCTTTCGAATAAATAGAATTACTTAGTCATAGGCATCAAAGCTTTATAATACCACTCTTTAAAAGTTGGATTGCTGGTTTGCCAAAAGTATGATTTTAAGCTAGTTTGCAGATACTTTGAATCAAAAAACTCCCACCCCAAAACGGTGATAACCCCCAAGCCAACTCAGTGTATTTGATAGATACTGGGCATATGAATTGATAAAGGAGATGACTCTTATACATTTCAGAAGGATACTATCCCCATTTTCTTTAGAGTTGTCTGTATATCTTATAATTAGAATAAAGATAGGAATCCAAAACTTTTATCTTAGAAGACTGTCCCAAATACTGGATCATTCAACACTTTTGTGGGGTATCTCTTGCTGTCCTTCTCAAATATTTAGTGTAACACAAAATATTCATTGCAATGGAAGAAAATGTGTTTGTCTACTTGTACTCATTCCCTATTTTGTTGACAGGGAGGATATTCACATTGCAGTTTTTCCACTAATGCACAGATACTCATGCAAGCTCCAGCAGACATATGTTGAGCTGGATATTTGGGACATTCTATCATATTACAACCACCTAAACCCAAATCCTCTGATCGCCAGACAAAGGCAATATCTGAATTCACACCCATATGTTGGTGCTGCTACCATTTTGTGACTGGAAGATGAACCTTTTTATGTCTACTTTAAGTGTTTGTTTCCTTTGTTTTGATTTAAAACATTGCCATTTTCAGCTTAAAACTTCCTTTTCTGCCATCAAAGATGAGGAAGAAAAAATTGTGTTATGCCCCAAACAATATTTTTTTCAATTTAGCTGCAGACTTGAAGAATAGTCCTATTTGCAATCTTCTGACTGCTCTCTTTCTTTTTGTATCGTTGTGTTTCTCAGTTATTCAGTTACCTAGTAAAACAAAAAGTGTGAGGGTTTGAAAACAAATTCGCAATGGTTACGGATGGTAAACAAAGGATGATTATTCCTATAGTGGTTGCAGCAAGCTAGAATTTCTAGTAACCTGTCAATGTATTCTGAGTGTGACATCCCCAAGGCAATCAAGCATGACATTTTTGTCTCAATAAGCTTGGAGTTACTGAACTTGGATTAAAAAGGTAGCTACACTTTTAAATAATTTATTTTAACAAGTGTCACAGTACTCAATGGGACTGAATATTATACTATGAATTGTTAGAACTGGCACCTGGCAGATAGCATTTAAGGACATATTTTCTAATTGAAGGATATATTTTCTAATTGCAGAAAAGAGACACTCACTTGAACTGAGCTGGCTAGCTGGTCAGGCACTCACTGAAATATATGTTTAGAGTTCTTGTCTCTCCTCGACTCAGTGAGCACAGCACAGAGTGCAAACAGAAAGGCATGTTTTGTTTTCATGTAGAGTGGTTAGGAAGGGACATGAACATGTCTGTAAAATAGCATATTGTTTATGACTCTCTATGGCCACTGTCCTCAATAGTCTTTATTCAGCTGGATAGTCTTCATTTTCACTTAGTTTATTCTATGAACAAATGAAATTAAAATGGCATTATGAATAAGTGACATTAAAATGGCATTATTTGAAACAAACTTAAATAATATCCCATTTTTATGTGGAGTAGCTATCTTTTCTCAATTTTTTTTAAGCTTTGAGCTAAGTAGGTTTGCATCCTGGCTTACTTTAGGAAAACTAGAGGAGGTCTCAGTATCAGTCAGTTTCAGTAATTGTTCAAACATTAATTTCTACAATGACTAGTGCATGGAGAAATTTAGTGACTAATCCAATTTGCCAAAATACATAACATACAATGCCTGATTTCGAGTTTGGAATTGTAGGCGATACTTCTCCAGGTTTTCAATCAGGGAAGATGAGACAAAATCAACAGACCAAGAAGAGTACAGATATGCTATTATGAATCATGTGTTTCTTTAGAGAAGGCTGTTGTAGAAATTATTAAAAAAAAAGTTGACTGTGCCCTCAGCATCTGATAATTTTTTTTTTTTTTCTAAAAATGACTACTTTTATCACGTGGGGAAAAAAAAGTACATCTTGTAGCTAATATGGAAGATACTTAAAAAAAAAAACCAAACAAATAAAAAGATTGCTGAAACAGTAATCTCCAGCCATTAGCACTTCAGTTGTTGCCATCAAAAAATAATTTACAGATCTTCTGGCAGCTGCTTACCAAGAGACTGTTGTGAGACAAAGCTGGGCCAGAAGAGGTTTTGCTCATCGTGCAGTGTAATTAGTTTAAGAATAACCTCTCCCTTGTGTACCTGCAACAGTGCTATCAGGTAATAGGCTGAGCTAAATAGACACCATCAGCCAATTAGAGCTGGATGGGTCAGCAAGGTAAGGCATTCTGTTGATGAAGCAGATTATTTTAAGATGCTAATCAGTACATTAAAGATGGTGATGACAAATCTTCATAGAGCTAAAAAATGAAGTGTTTGTTTTCATGTGTTTGCTAATGATGCTGTACAAAAAGCTACAGTGAATTTTTACCCCATAGTAGTTTATCTTTTTATTTTGTGGTAAGGATAAAAAAATTGTCATATCTTTTTACTTCTTTCTGTGTAGTTGTTAAAGGCAAAAGCTATGAAACAGGCCAAACTATCTGAATGGAAATATTCCTGATTTTGATATGAGATTTCTCTTCCTACGCATTGCATTTTATACTTATTGTTATTTTGTGGGCTTTTTAAAATTTTTTCTTCTTTGATAAAGTGCCACAAGATGGAGCAAGTGTTGTTTAAAAAAAGGAAAAAAAAAAAAGAAAAACCCAAATCGAGAATATTGAAGCCCTTTATTAAACCTGGGGAGGCTAAATATACAAATAATTTAGAGATGCAACGTCTTTGTTATTAAAAGTTACACGCTAAACTATGGAAGCTTAATGTAGTTGAAAACTGTCCAATCAAGAAAATTCTTTTCACTTTTTGGCAAATATCTCCATTAAAAGTGTGCTTAAAGAAACTCTAATATAAAGGGCTTGCCGAGAGAAAGAACAACTGAAAAGGCAATTATTTAAAATTCCTCGTAGAATCCACTGCATATCTAATATAACTGAGATGCTATCATTAAATATTTTAGAGAATTAGAAGCAGAATGGACTTATTAGGACATTTCTCACTGTATTAAGTAAAAGTTTTATCAATTGCTTTAAACTTGGGCACAGAAATCAAGGTTGGCCTTGGAGTGTGAGGGTTGCCTGCAGGATATGAGAGTGGCAGTTTCACTTCAGCGTGATGTGGGGCTTTGTACAGTCTCATAGAGCTGCTCCAGGGCAGCAGCCCCTCTCTAGTACAACAGAGGCTCAGGACGTGAATGTTACAGGTCTTGTTAGTTAGAGGTGAGATTAATTTGGTAGAGTCTGTCTATATATTTGAAAGTCTCAAATAGCATCTGATCTCACTATGACTTAGCAAAACCTGGACTATTATTTTCCATCTCTCTGAAATTGATTTGTTTAATTGTATTTAATGTAGAATGGAGGAATATAATGTCTTGTAAGATGGTTATTTTTATCTGGAATTAGAAGAAATTGAGAAAAAAAAATCCATAACGATGCTCTGGATTAGATGATAAAGCAGTTTACTGACAGAGTTCTGCGATCTGCTGTGTATGACATCCCAGTGTTTGGAAGATAACATAATTTGCATTTTTTGTGGTTGATCTGTGCCTATTTAAATTACAGTTTCAGAGACTTAAAGGATATCAGGACTTTGAAGATCTTTTGATTGAATGAAACTTCTGTAACTTGACTGGTAACTCCCAATCAGACAGCAGAGAGTTTTTTTCCCATGCCTATCTGTAGTCTCTGACTTACTGTACCACACTAACCTAGTCTTTGGCTTCTGATTTGCAACAAAATGCTTGGTTACTTTTTAGAGTATGCACAGCAGTATTTAGTGTTTCTAAATGCTGTGCCCTCAAAAATTCCCACTCTCTCTTTCAGTACGATTTAGGTGATTAGGTCACACCTCCATTTTCACTGGAGTACACAGGTGCTCTTTAAAAAGCACGTGAAAGACAGAAATATGCTGGAAGTACAGACGTAAAACAGGCAGAGGCAATGCAAACCTGCCCATGCAGTTCAATTGATACATAGCAATGCTGACCCAGAAGAACATTCTCCAGGGACAAGGATTAGTAGCTATGCTTAGCTAAGCCATAGTCTCTTTGCTCAGGCAGCCACTAAGGGCACCAATTAGTGTCAGTTGCAATGGTAATTTTCTGAAATCTTGACTTAGGAAATCTTGACTTAGGAAAATTCCTTAATGTCTTTACCTAGTCATGCTGATTACACTTCATAGCATAAAAATAATAATGTGTAGTCTCTTTTGGTATGTTGGGTTTGTTTAAGTAGAAGCAATAGAGGTTTGGGAAGTATTGTATGAGAGCATTAAAGATTTTGGGTACATATACTCTCTGTTTTATTAAAACAAGTAATTTATGATCTATAACCTTGCACTTTCACCACTCGTTCCATGCAGATCCTTAATTTTTGCCTAGGTTGATTTTTCTATGCTGAAAATTAGTTTCTTAAAGAACTAAATGTAGGAAGACTTAACAAAAATAATGGAACTACTAAAGGGTGAGGATTTCTTTCATACACTCTGTAAATAACAGAAAGAAACTTTAAAATCATGAGTTACTTGCCTCTGTTTCTAAACCATCATGGATAATAATAGAAAAAATGTTGTTAGGATTTTCAAGGAACCAGTTTTAGGTTGAGAATATTTGTTCTCAATCTTTATATGGATAAATAAATTATAAAGTTAGAGTCAGAAGTTAAATGCAGGTTAATGGAAGGATGAGCAGGCAGATGAAGGAATAGATTGAAGATTGCATTTGTTGAGCTGACATTGGCCCAGTTACTACTTTTTCTAAAGTTTTTAGGGAGGTAGATTCTTGCAGTGGGTATATCTGACTTAAATATTAACTGCTGCAATGTCTATTGAATGGTTTGGGGCTTTTTGTAGGAAGAAGCTGTTTTCACCAGTCTACCTTACTATGTCATGGCTCTGTTAGGTATAGGATAGTGTGCTCAGTGGAGGCTGAGGCAAACTGCCACAGAAAAGGAAATTACACTTTATGATTAAATCTTTGCACTATGTTGATGGAAAAGCAGAGGCCCTTTTAGGTAAGCTTCAAATCAAGCAAGTAGAATACTTAGTAATTGCACTTGAACAAATAATGTTCCTTTGTGATTTACATAATGCAAAATCTTAAGTCTGTCTTCCTTTCCCATCCACACAATAAAGTCTCTCAGAGACTGAAAGTGGAAACTCTTATCATATTACTTGTGATATAAACTCATGTTTAACAATGATTTTGTCACCTATTTGTTGTCTAAAAACTCTACTGGAGCTTCAGTGACCTGCCTCTTTGGGGAAGCCTGAAGACATGCTATAAAATTGTGTAAGAACTCAAGCAAGAGTTTTTTCCTTCTGACTGAAATATGTGCATGCTGATTTTTGTTTTCCTCCATCCATGAGAGGTGCTCTCATGCTACTTCTAGTTTTCCTTTACAATAGCTGATAATTAATACAAGGAGATCCACAGTTGAGAGATACTTCTGAGCACATTAGCACTCCATTAGAGATAGAAAAGGAGAGGGTGCTATGAATGTGTATGAGGGATTTTTTTCTTTATTCCCAGGATGTAGAGTAGCCAAAATACCAGCTTCCCTCTCTCAGCTACACTTATCGCTTGGATGCAGATCTGGCAAGGGTGATTCACTTATTTTTCACCTTCATATTGGACAATTGCAATGCATCCTATTATTTACAGTTCACCTGGCAGGCAAGTCCAAAATAGATGGTTTAATATGCAACAGTTTTCCTTTTTAGAAGAACAGAGATACGAGTTCACATTTAAAATATTCTGGTCATATATCCACTGTCAGTTCCTTTATGGATCACTGAACAGTCTTTGAATCATTGGCACTATTGGTGTCTTCATAAGAAATTACTGTTTCTTGAAAAGGAGATAAGATATTTGTGTTCTTATGTTTCAGCAAAGGGATGTATGTGTAAATATGATGCTGTGGAATAGCTAAAGTGTACATACAGTGCGTTAACCATCCAGGTAACTGCCTTGTGCACTTTAACTTCTTATTAAATTCTAGGTAGTTCAACCACAGAAATTTTGCTTCCATCGACTACAGTGTTCTTTCTATGTCATCCAGGAGTGGTTCGTCAAAAATGACAAGCAGAAAAGGGTTAGTGGAAAAAGAATAAATTTGGCCTGCTTTAAGTGACTACCTGTACACTAAGTTTTGGAAAAGGATTATCATCATTAGTCAAAACCAAAAAGTGATCACAACAGGTTAGTTTCAAAGGGATCAGGAAGAAGGGAAGAGGAAAGGAAAAGAAATTATGAGGGTGTAGCCTCAATACATCCTCATGTTACTCTGTACCTGTGGTAGTCAGTTCCATTTGGACATCTATTTGAACTTGGTAGTCTTTTACAATAAATTTATGACAAATTTTCTGCTGTTAAGTAAACTGAGTAGTAAAACTCTTACCCACTGAGAAAAATCAAGTCAAGAATTGGTGAAAATAATATATACTTCAAGCTACATATTTTAAAACACTTAGAATAGACCCAATAATGGCCTTCTGTTCTGAAAGATATGTCACCAGGTTTGACTCAACGTTCAGTCTTGTGCCTTTTGCTTCTGAGGAAGAAAAGTATTATATAAATAATTAACCTCTGTGATACAACAATGCACAATCTTACTGTACAGCAAGGCTTCCAGTTAGTTTTAGCACCAAACCTTTGAGTGTAACTTCTGGTACAGTAATCTCAACTTTTGGTAAGATAGAATCTAAAAGCAGCTTTGAGTATAATGACTCATCCCATCTTCTCATTTATCATCACAAATTTTGCTTTGATATTATATAGCCTTTTAACCATTTTATCCATAGCACCTAATCTAGAGGTGTTTTCCCTGCTAAGTGTATTCCTAGCTTCAGTAATCTCCTTGCTGGTGTGATAATAGTGTTGATCAGCTGCTTCAGCCTACATTGTTTTCTCTTCTTTTTCCTCTCTTATACAGTCTAACTTTATGTGTGGAAAACTTTCCGTGACATCTTTGCCTTCTTTTCCTCTATGCATGTAAAATGCATTTTTATATCTGTAGAATTTCCTTTCTGTTATTTTTTTTTTCATTCTTAAATAATAATCTACTCTCGTCTTCCTGTCTACTCACTGACCTCTCATTCTGCTTCTAAGCATCTGTAACTCAACAATCCTTTCCTTCTCCCTCACCCTTAGCCCCATGGGAACTTCTCTACTTCCCTTGACAGGAGTTCTGTGTTTTTAAGTCACTTGATGGCTCTCTTATCAACTAAAGAGATCACTATTACAAGAGTCACCTGTTTTCTCTATGAGCTTGTTATCTGGATGAATGTAAACACCAGAAAACCAAACTGTTCTCGTAATGTTAATAACTCTGGACTAAAAAGGTAACTTGTACACTGCTTCACCTCTGTGTAGTTCCTTCACCTGTCTTTTTTTTATTGCAGATGGAAAATTCTGCAGTTTAAGAATTATATATTTTTTTTTTTTAAATCTTGCCTAAGTGTGCTGTGGTCTGACCAAAATCTCACCGGAATCAGTGAGATTTTTTCCATTAACTTCACTGGGCTTTCGATCAGATTCCAGATGAACCTTTTTTTTTTTTTTTTTAATACTGTGAGTACTCAATTATGCCTCTTCTAATGCTGAGCCATGCTGGGAAGGGGAAGGATTTACACTGCTGGAGCCCTGGTTCCTGGCAACCATATGTCTTTCAAAGGCAACGTTCCTCCATCCGGGAATAATGGAAAGATTCCCTCTGCTATGCCTCTTTAATTACAAAGGCAAGCATCCTCCCACTGCAGTCCTTCCAGCATCTAGGAACAGTGCTTTAGCCTTCTCTGGTGCAGTCATCATTGCCAGAAATGATGAAAACCTTCCTCTCTGCCTTCCTCATCCAACACTCCCACATCCCATGCAATGCGCTCTTTAATTGAGGGTGGTCAGGACACTCTGAAACTAGAAAGAGCCTTCTTTGCTATCTCTCTTCAATAAAAATATATTTAGTTTAGGAGTGCTGGGTGTTGCTTATTCATGGGCTCTTTTTGGAAGCTTTACAGGCCGACTTTCTGTACACATACATATATACACACATATATATATAAAAAGTGGGGTTTTTTTTTAATACACACACATACATATATATATAACTACAAGTCCTTGCCATTTTCTTTTCAATTTAATAGCAATAAGGGCAGAATTTCACAAAGAAAAATTTGCTTTTGTACCTGACAAAGTTTCTCTGCCTTTCATGTGTTTCAGTCATCTTGAAGCACTGACACCTCAAATCCTGTTTTGACAACTGGTGAAACCATTTAATAAAAGCAGGCTTTGCCTGTAGCAAGACTGTCAAAATCCAAGTTTCAGATGAAAGTCTAAACTGGGAACTAAGCATGGTAAATATGAGAAGAGTCATTCCACAAGTCTACCCTTACTCACCTGAGCAGAAAAATTTCTCTTGGTAGTTCTTATTGGGGTAATAGAATAATGAATTCATGGGGTTTTTTTTTTTGCAAATATTCTGATGTTATGGGGAAAGACTCCCCCCACCTTTGCCTCCAACCCATCCTGGCTGGGAATTACTAGTTTAATCAAAAATGCTTTAATGTTTCTGTAGCTGCCTGTAGACTCTATGCTGGAAAAGTAATTAACATTTTAATTTTAGGAAATGTGAGAAAAAAGGTCACTTAAGCACAATATAATATGTGCAGGTATTCCGTGTAACAGATGCAGGAAGCAATGAGGTAAGTGTTCAAGTCTGGGAAATGCTTTCCAGGAAACGCTGGAGGCATTTCATCTGTACACGTTACACTGTCTCTGGGAATGGTGCTAGCATGCTCTCCACGCATGGGCGTCGAGTACATTGCTTGCAGTATCCGTGTTTGGGGAAGGCTCCTCAGCTTCCAGCCAATGCTCACAGAGTGCTTTGGAAAGTGGCCTTTGTCCGCATACCTAAAAGGCGGGGTAAGGTCACCTCTGCACATACTGCACAGCCTGCCCAAGATGACTCACTGAACGTGCCTTGCAATGGCACAAGTACTTTCTGGGCTTAATGTGTTGTGTAAAAGTCAGAGAATTGGTTTTAGTCAGATGGTGAATCTGAACTACAGTGGCAGCTGCATGTACAATCGAAAAGGAAAAGTCTCTTTTCAATCAAAGCAATAAATGAAGCTTCTCTGGTGCTGTGGGTTTCTCCAAATGCCTCAGTCTCAGGCAGCAAAGGTGTAAAGGGATGCTAATCTTTTCTCTGACTGAATTTCAGGGGCTGAAAAAGCATCATGTTGCTTTAGCTTGTAAGTGCTAGACTTCTCTTTAAGACTGCAAAATGGCCTAGTTGGGTAGTAAAATGTAATAATGAAGACCCCATCTTGAATTTTGTCCTGAGGAGCGACACTGAGAAGAGCTATTGGCTGCATTACTTTCTCGATGTATTGGTTATTGGTTGCTGTCAGAACAACATATTCCTAGTATATGAAGAGGAAAGATATCAATGGAAGCAAGAAAAAAAATTGTACACAATTTTCCACCCTCCTAATCTTTGGCTCCATCCAGATTTGAATCCATCCAGGCAAAATTAAGAGCAGCTTGGCACTCCTACTTTAAGATAACGCAAAAAGAGCAAGCGCTGAGGACCTTAAGTGCTATGCTAGTTGCACCACGGGAGTGGTCTAATACGAGGAGTGGAAGCCACATACACTGGTTGGAAATGACTGTAGAGCTCTTTTGTCCTGGATACATACCAGCCTGTTTCATAGAGCATCACTCCTTCGCTCCTTTTTTTTTTTTTTTTTCCCTTCTTCAACTGTCCCTTGAGCAACAGAAGAAGCTGGATCAAGGATCAAGGTGTTGGGAACTAGCTCAGTGGTTGATTTCCAGTGCAGAAGCCAGCTGAGAAAGAAACTACAGGCAGGAGGCAAACCCAAGAGCATTCCTCATGCTTAATCATTCATGATCGTAAATTCACAATAAAAATGTCACAGAGGTTTTTCCCTCATAGGTGGTGATTTATCACTTAACAATATTCAAAAATTATAATTGATGGACCTGTTAGAGAGCTGTGCAGTAATAAAAGTTATCTTTCTCAACGTCTTTTGTAATAAAATGTATGTGACACTTTATACATTTCATAAACTTAATTGCCGTTTTACTCTTGCTAGCGATCATCTCTATTATAGACATTATTAGTTGCCCTAAAACACAACTCCTAATGCTCCGTTCTACTAAGTAAGCCAACTGACATTTAGAAATAAGGCTTTGGTAGCACAGAGAGCAGGATACATGAGAAACCCTCAGCAATTGTGGGTGGACCATAAAAAATAGTTATTAGCTTTCAGATAACTAGTTCATGAAAAATTTGAGATTACTGAGTGGATGTGTGACCATGTTACAAAGAGAGGAGGAGTGCATGTGACACAGAAAGAAAGGAAAAAACACATTATTCCCCATTTTATGACCCACAAAAAGTGTATGTGCACCCAGAGAGCTTGGGCTAGTGGGCACCACAGCTGTTTTCACATGTTCTCTGTAGAGGGAAGGGTATAGAGAGCTTTAGTTTCCTTCATCAATTTGTCGATCAACAGTTGCAGCAGGCTGTAATATTTGTGAACAAATAAATTCTGGGTACATCCCCGGAGCAGAGGAGGGGCACTGTGTGTTTCTCAGCCACAGTGTACCTGGATGGTATGCACTGTTCTTTATATTTTCCTTTACAGAACACTTACTCTTTATTGTTGAAATATTGCAGATGAGGTTTCTCATGCAAAATATGTCACTACAGACTCCTGTGGTCTGGAAAAACTGATAAGTTTAATACTTTTATGGCAGAGGCATATACAAAGTCAGCTGTTCTGGCACGGTTACTCATTCTAGCACAGTCTAGCCTGCTGAGGAACATCTTTGTGGCATGGTAGACACTGTTTGAATTCACTAAAGGCTTTATGAAGATGGAAGACAGACAGTTGGATTTTATCTTTTTTTTGTTTGTTTGTTTGTTTTATTCCTGAGGTTTTTTTGGGGGGTTATATGTGGACTCTAGCTGGTAGAGTTTAGAAATGTAGAGAGACTCACTGGTACTAGGAGAGTGTTTTTAGTAGGAGCCTTTACTTTAGTCCTGCCTTATTGCAATTGTTTCTAATTTTAGAAAGGGATAGCTAGATGTTCCAATATAAATTATTTTATTAGGGTTTTGTGTAGAGTTTTTTTTTTTTTTTTTAATAAAGGTGTTACGTTCAAGGTACTGAAATATGTGAAAAGCTTTCAAAGTTTAAAAAGTGTAATGAGTATCACAAATGTGTGCTATGCCTGAGGTAACACACCTGTCATGGTTTAACCCCAGTCAGCAATGTCAGTACCCATTTAACCTCCAGTCAGTACCATGAAGTTGCTTGCTCACCCTCCCCCTCCCCCGTGGGATGTGGGAGAGAATACAGAAGAAAGAAAAACTTATGAGTTAAGATAAAGACAATTTACTAGGATAGCAAAGGGAGACTATAATAATACCAAAATACAGGGATAATAGGATATACAAACTGAAGGATGCACAATTTCTTACCACACAATGACTTGACAATCAATACAGCCTGTCCTGAGAAGTGATTCCAGAAATGATCTCGAGCAGCAAGTGAAACAGCCAGAGAACTGTCCACGGGCCAGCCACTGCTTGTGTACTGAGTATGATGTTTGTGGCATGGAATACTCTCTTTGGCCAGTTTAGGTCAGCTGTACTGGCGATACTCCTCCCAGCTTCTTGCATCTACACATTAGCAAATCCTGGGAAGCTGGAAAAAGTCCTTGGTCTCTTTAGCAACAACTCATAACATAGGTGTATTACCAACATTCTTCACATATAAAATCCCATACTAAATCCAAAATACAGCAGCTACTGGGAAGAAAATTAGCTCCATCCCAGCTGAAAGCAGAAAAACAACCCAGCTTTGTTATGGCTGAATGTGCTCCCATTTGAAAATTCTTTCATTCAGGAAACTTATTGTTGACTTAGTCACACAATGAAAGCAAACAACTTATATTGCAAAAATTATTCATCCCGAAGTCTTCTAAAAACACAGATTACAATTCAGTCAGGTTCTGTTCAGAAAGAAGAAACTCTAGACACAGGAACACTTTTGAGAGAAACTAAACCGACACTCTATGGCAGTGAGAGGGAGTGAGAGAGTAGTTTTTATTTGTGGGTGTGGTCTTTCATTCAGATGACTTTTCTTTCTTTTGCAACTGTTCTGCTTGAAACAGTTTTGGATCAGGCTTCTCTGATTATGCTGTTGTGCACAGTCAGGAAAAGAAAAGTTGAAAGACAGCTGTTACGTCAGCTCAGTCTTCATTTGGGCTCGTGTCTTATTTCCTCTTCTGCTCATCCTGGAAATTCTAGCAACTTCATCTGCATTTGCCTGCAGAGGCATTGCTACTGCTTTATTGGACAGGAATCTAAATCAGTAGTTGCTCTAGGCAGAAATCATTGCACACATTTGAATTTCCATGAAAAACAAACAAACAAGCAAAAAAATCAAACAAAAACAATGCCCAATGTTTGTTCAACGTGATTCTCAGATACGTACAATAGGCAGGAACCAGAGTAATTCCTTGATATCTCTCTTTTCCTGGACTAATATTTTTTTTTTTTTCCCAGGGAAACCGTTAAGCATGTTTTCTGGGATTGTTTTTCCAATTTGGGAGAGCTGAGCAATTGCCACAGTGAGAAAGCTATTTGGAGTTGCCAGTTAAATGGTTTTGTGTGCTAGCATGACTGCAAGTGGATAGAGGTGAGAGACAGGTGGGTGCATATATCCATCTTTGACACTCATTCCTCTTTCATAAATGTGTGCAGCCTGAAATAAAGGAATTGTTTCTTTTCCACAGTCTTGGAAATGGCATTTTTTTTTCCTCTCTATTACTCTGCAAGATTTGGATTTGCTAAAGCTCTTTCTTCCTTTATTTAAAATCTGTTATAATCTTAGTACTGTATTGGTCAAGACCTGAGGCTAATGGTTAACCTAAATACCTTGCTTAAGGTAAAACACTTTGCAATCTTACTGATTATTTTTCTTTAGGAAGTTTCTTTATTGAAGTGTGTATGTTCAGGACTATTTTGTGAACAGAAATAAGGGGGTTTTTTTATTTATTTAATATGAATATTGATTTTTTTTTTTTTTTTTTTTTTTTGTATAAAAGGAAATGGTTTAAGCTGCAAGAACCAAACTTGACCTAATTTGGGTCATAGAACTTGCATAGGAAATATGTGATGATTCCAAATAATATACCCACTTCATATATTGTAACTCTAACTATACATCAGTGATGGACATAAAGCAATAGGAGGCTAACTTTTCTAAATTTACAGGAAAAATTTAGTATTCTCCTCTCACCTATTCTGAGATGTTTATTTAAAGAAAAAATTTTATTAAAGCCCATTTTTGTACACATGAAAAGATTGTTCAAATTTATACTTGTAAAACAGCTCCATGACTCTAAGTGGATGCTCCGGAGGATAAACAAGCTGTTGTATTTAACACGTATTTTGAATGTGAAGTATCTTGTATTGTTCCATTGATCAGGGTCATCACATTCACTAATTTCAGGCTGAATAAATACAGTCTCCTCTATCTTTAAAGCCTCTTAAAAAAAAACCAACAAAAAATCCCCTTAAAGAATAAGACCCTTAAAAAAAGACCTGTTTCCTCCCAAATAAGTCTATTATCTGCTTTGCTTTAAAGCAGAAATATGAGTTTTGCTGCATGTGTACAACCTGGAAACATAGTCTTTGATCTATCTGCTTTTAGTGCTGAGTTAATGACTATTGTTACTGCTGCAAAGATATGCTGTTTGTATAAGGTGATAACTGAATTTGAAGCTCTGTTTTGGAAAGACTATGTTAGTCTCAGATTCATTTCAAGCACAAAGATGACAAAAATTGTAAGGGATAGAATAGGATTTAGAAATACCTGTAAACTTGTGAGGTGGCAGAAAAAAAAAAAAAAGAAAGATGAGTGGTAAACAAGACTGGAAAACAGCATCTGGTTGCACTCTTGAGTTGAAGCTGAGCATTTCTAAAATTGCTTGAAATGTTCACTATGACTTTGTGGCAATTAGTTTTATATCTTCATTTCTCTTTATCTTAGGGCATTCTGCATGTATATATAGATTTCTGCTTCATGCACTTAGCATTTGACAAGATAAATACACTTTATGTAACCTCATGATTATTTTTGCTTGCCAAACAAAGAGAAAGGAAAGAAAAATATATTTCAAAGCTGCACATTTTTTTTTTTTAGCAAAAGTACTCTGTGGTATATTAAAGTGCTTCAGAGAAGAAGCAAACCAAAGACTTGCTGGCTACATTTCAAGAAAATCTTCAATATCTGCAACTGTTAGGTCTAACATTCAACCAAAGCAGTGAATGCTTACATATGGATAGACCACCATTGTCTCTAGGACACTTGTAAATGTGTGAGAATTGTTCACTTTAGCTTAAAGGGAGGATCCTGGTTTGAAAAGCAGCCACTTGCAAAAAAATGCTGAAAAAATATTTTTCAAATTTAGCTACCAGTTTGTTTTTCCTTTTATTTTATTTTTTTAAACCTCTCAGTTACTTATATATTATTATTTATTTAATTTCTTTGTTTATCCCCTAAATTGTTCTGAAGCAGTTACTGTGACCTGGTCACTCTGACAAAATTCCCACAGAGTCAAGCAATGCGTTGGGAACTTTCCTAGCATATTCTGAGCTTTCTAAATAATACAAAAGGGCAGTTTCTCTATTTATGAAATTGCTATTCAAACCAAGTAATTATCCTGCTATTTGACTGGAGAATTAGACTACTCTGATGGCATACTGAGTTGATTTCCTGATATCCCCTTCACAGCTACAGAAATATTCAAAATCCAGACATAAATACAGGTTAGAAAAAGGCAACTTGTTAGAAAAATTCATGCCTGAGAAATGGAGGCCATGATATAACAAAGAGTGTTCAAACAGCTTTGATGTTAAGGGGCACACAATGTGTTTAAATATTTTTGTTAACTGAGATCTCTATTTCAGAGATTTATATGTATTTTTGTTGGTCAAAATATATAATGCTGTGTAAAAAAGGGGTTCATCTTCAAGCATTTTTTTGCATACTGTCTAGAAGGAATAGGTGTAACAAATTGCAAGGAGAGTAGTATATTTACTGTACGTGTTAATGCAAAAGTCTGTGGGTCTCTCAGTGGAGGTCCAGATTGACCTAAGTCTGTGATGATCCACAGAGTATAAATACCTTCTTTCTAGTATTTTTCATGGTTAGTCCCCATGTTTAAAATATGTTTTGCTTTTCCTTTTTCCTTCCTCTTTCAAAGGGAAAATAATCACATTATGACTCACCGGATGTCAACATATTAAGTGAAACTTTTGTTCAGCAAATGAGAGCAAATGAGGGCTTTACTTTCAGTCTGATAGTTGATGCAATTCTTGGTGGTAGCGGATATTCATGAACATCATAGCTTAGCACCACTCAGGACCAAGTTATGCAGTCACTCACTCACTCCTCCCTTGCCTCCAGTGGGGGAGAGGAGAATTGGTAAACAAAATGCAGAAAAACTCATGGGTTGAGATGAAACAAAAAATAAATTTAAGAGAAATAACAGAAGAAAACAAAACAACACATCAGCTCTTAAAGAGTTTTCTGTGTTGTTCCATTAGAAAAGAAAAGAGGAACAGAGAAGAATTACCTACCAAGAGACAGGGACTACAACCATTTCTGACTACATATGCACAGCAGCTGAGCAAAATGTGTATCAGAGGACATCAAAACATGCAGTGCATAGGGCATAAAAGGCAGTTCAGTTTAAGCTTTGATGAATTATTTAGCCTATTTCTTCCTCCAGTGAATGCTGCAATTTCTTTGAAAGATCTCTTATGTAGGGGTTTAAAAGTGCATATACTGTAACCATGACTTTATAATACGCTCTGAATAATTGCATTTCATATACTTTACATACTATTTTGTGTTCTTATCTAGGATACTAAATACATGTTTAACCAAGATTCTTCATTAGGATTTGCTGGCATCACTTCTCTTCCTTGACACCTGTTATTAGCTTGGCATCGTCTGATTTGGCACAATAAAGTTACTTTCATCTGATATCAATAAATGAAATTCAAAATAGCTCCATGCTGTGGCCCAGCTGCGGAAATTTCCCTTGTGACCCTTCCTCACCAGTCAGGACATTATTATCAGCATAAAATTGACTACATTTATTTGTGTGATTGTTAGTAGTGAATTTGATGACTTGCTTTACAATAGTTTTTTTTTGCACTTGTTGAGTGCCTAAGTGAATGGATAGCATTGCCAGTTGCTATGATGTTGTTATAGACCAGAAGTATTACTGCTAGAAACTTTGAAATAGCACACTCTTAGCTCAGGGCAAACAAGTGGAAAAATACTTTATGTAGAATACTTCATGTAGGTATACATAAAACCACTTTGATAAATGGTTATTTATTCAGCCTTCTGTCTATCTTACTCTGCAGCTAACCTACATATTATGGAGTCAGAAACTTAATTATTGCAAATTTTAGAGAGCTCATCAAGCCTCCTGGTTAATACATATAAACACAAACATGCATATTCTATACAATTGGATTTTGGCTTGGATTCAGATGCAAGTCTTGATTTGTTTCAAAATATTCTTCCACCATGAGCCTGATAATTCATTTTTTTCCAGCCCACCTGAATAATAAAAGAAATGCAGAAATTAGAATAGAGATATGTCTAATCTAGTAGTCTTCCTTTTGCATACTATCCTTGTGTGTTTTGAAACTAATGAAACTACTGAATTTCTTACCGAGTTAAAAGCCATGGTAGTGATATTAATTCATAAGAAGTGTGTTCCCTGTCTAGCAGAGTGTGATTCCTCCCTGTATCAATGACTACCATACATGATTATCCAGCAAACAACGAATACATAATTCTTTCCAGATTCTATTGTAAGAAAACAAAAGTCCCTTAGAAAGCCAATGTTAACGACTTCAAAAAAAAATAAATACAAACTCTAATAGAATATGTACTTCCTGGAAGCTGACATGAGTCATTTTGTTCAAAACTTCTGTCTTAAAGAGAAGGATTGGCTGTATTAAAAATAAGTAGATCAGTTAAACAAGGATATGCTTTTGACTATAAGTAAATATATAGTAAATATATATTGAATTCCTTTTCCTGTGACCATCAAAGAGTTTATTATTAGAGAGTGTCACACTGATCTTGAATTGATGGCTGCTTTTCTTTCTATTGTTCTTTTCAGTTTCTTTAATATATTGCTCTGAGATTTCAGGAAGTTCAAGAACAACGCAGAACATCTGTGCGTAGCTTTTCTATAGTAAATGAATGCATTTTTTCTCTTAGTAAATACTTTAAGCTTAGTGTCCTTCTTTTTTTGAATAATTGACAAAAATTTTTATGAAATCAGATTGCTATATGTATGTATATATCTATCTATCTATTTATTTATTATATTAAGATTTCTTATTGTTAGTTTCATTTTTTATTTGCTAAAATTTTGCAGAGGCAAATGTCTTTTGCCATAGACTGTATCTGCACATGTTTTCTACTTTACACAGATTCCGTTATTTGACATCTTTAGTTTTACTAAGCAAGATCATATTTTAAAATGCCAGAAATGTAAAGACAAAATGTATGGTCATTTATATAGTGCTTATAAAGACCAACAAAGCACACTAAAATCAACAGTCAATTACATAATCCCTGAGTGACACTAATAAATTTTCACTCTGAAGTATTAAAAAAATGATTGCCTTCTGTCAGTTCTGTTCCAGCATGGCTCCAGTACAGGTCTTTGCAGAGGTCATTACAAGAACTTGTAATAACCAGATTTAGAGTACCTGGAGAATTGACTAGTGTATGCAGACTTCTATGTTATATGCAGTCTCTCTCTCTCATCTCTATATCTGTATTTACATCTCAATACCTATATATCTATATATCTATATCTACTATATAGGGAAATTATATATTGTATTCTACTTGGCTATTCCACAGAAAAAAAATTAGCAGAGAAAAACCCCACAACTGAGTAATGTTGTTTCAAGCTGGCTGAAGTGAAAGATCTATGTGTGAATCCACAGCATTCCAGTTTCTGCACTAGAAGTGTGAATATCTTCAGAATGTGACTATAAGAGCAACTAGCAGCACGGCTGATGCTGTCTTTTAAAGCATTGATTGATAATCCTTTATTTATTTCAATATACAAGTTGTTTTTATCATATTGATTAGTGCTGTAAGGAGGATTGGGCTGTTGAGCTATTGGAGACACTCCTGAAGAAAGCATTCTTCCTAAGTGATGGGTCTCAGAGCCGACAGTAGTCACTGGGGATGTTAGGCTGACAATCATGAGATATTATTATGATTGATTTGTTTCAATACTTGTCATGAGAAGAATCTACCGAACAAGCACTTGTCATCAATAATACTTCCCAGAAGAAGAGAAAGACAGTATGCGTGCTGGTAGGAAGAATGAAGGGTATGATATGTTTGATTAAAGAGCTGCGAAGATTAGAAGCAATGGAAATATTTATACACAGATGGTAGCACTCAGGCGAACTACTGTTGATAGAGACATTGTATGAACTAAGGTATGGTGATACAGTAATGATGGAGGGAACACATACAGTGAAGTAGGTAGAATTTGCCAGGAAAGAGGGCACTAAAGGAGTCATTGGAAGTTTGTGTTTTGATAGACTGTAATGAAATGAACATATATGGAGTAAAGTAAACAACCAGTTTTGGTCAAGATTGTGGAAAAATGACAAGACTGTTTATGGTGAATGATGTTTTGTAATGCTGTAGATCTCAGAAAGAGATACCGATGATCACTATCACCAGGAATAGAAAGAGATATTGACGATCACTATCATGAGGAATAAAAGTTAGTGGTTATTATATTAATGTTATTTCTTCCCGGAAAGACATCTGAAAGAACATATAATTTTGATACTGGTAGTGCTTGAAATTCCTGGATGACATTCCTAGCACCCTAAATACCCAACGGTATTTCTTGAAGAGATTAAATGAAGTGAATGGGTTTTTTTTTGTATAGGGCATTGGTGAGATTTAAATCTGGAGTACTGCATGCAGTTCCGGTCACATTCAGGAAAGATGGATTTCAGCCTGGAACATTACCTGGGGAGGACTAAAAGAAAGATAAAGGGAATGGAGGGCTTGTTCATGACAGGAAATGTAAAGAGTTTGGTTTTTATGGTACTGTAAATTAAAGGTTGAGAGGAATATGACAGATACACATAAATATGTCAGCAGGTAAGCACAAAAGAGGAAGGAGAGCTTTTGTGGTGAAATGGTAACATAAGTAAAAGAAAAACAGGTCTAAAATAAATGTGACCTGGAAGTTTATGACTGTTAGAAAAACAAAGAAACAGCAGCATTAGGGGAAAAAGCTAAACACCTTAAAGATATAGTTCATTAACTCTGAAAATCTGTGATATGATGGTCCATGTTCATTGTATTAGCAGAGTCTTTAGTGTTACATGAGGATGTGTCTGTTGGGAGGATAAATTGATGTTAGTGTTTTTAACAGTAACATTTATTCAAACAGGAAGAGTGTGTTTCCATAAGCCCAAGTAAGAATAGAATATCAGTTTTTTTTTTCTCTAACTGTTTTTTGCTTTTAGCAGTATTATCCTTAGGGTGCATTCCTGACACTGCTCCTTATTTTCCTGACACTATACCACTGCTTTTACTACTATTTCTTTTCTCAAACACAGTCAAAAGTCTCTAACCAGCAGTATGGCTCACTTCAGATTTTTCCATCCACTTTTATTTAAGGATTGTACTTAACACCTTCCATGATGTTTGACCTAAGTTAAGTGTCCTAATAGTGAAGAACAGCTCTAGACAAACACGCTGTCCTCAGAGCAGGAGCAACACACTCTTTCCTGTCAAGGTGTAACAAATTACTGAACCACACATGGTAAAACCCGTGCTGTGTATAAACCGTATGTTTCTTGCTTGTATATCCCTCATTTACCCTGCTTGAAGTAGAAATGGTGCACCTCTGAGGAGCTGAAGGGATCCCTCGAATTTGACAGGAGATATTCATTTTCCAGTTCACAATACCCTCTCATTGACATCAAAACCAAATAAAACATGGAGGAAAAAGCAATTTGTTCCGCTGTTGTTTTAATACATTGGCTGCTGTGTGGCGTTTGAGCGACTGCAGTCAGCATATTTCTTCCTATCAAAGGGTCCCATTTTTAGCTGAAGCTAAGCAAGAACAATAGCCTAATTATTTCTTTCTCTTTAGGAGAAACTGATACACTCAATCCGTGCAATGAAGCTTCTGCCAATAGGGACTGATGGGAGGAAGTGCTTGAGACTGCAGTTCTCCCTGGATATCAGAACAATTGTAAGCATGGATGAAACTGGAGTAAAGAGCTAGACCGGGATCAGATTCAGAATGATTATAGGAGTTTATACCTGTAGAATACATTTCCTTAGCTAGTGCCTATCATAGTGACTGTATACCAAACGTGACAAAATTCCCATGTTAGGACGTACATTGTTTTGTTACATAGGTCACTGTTTTATCCAAGTGCTTAAGAAACATGAATTTTGTAACTGCGGTTTATTTCTCTCCAAAGTAAAGCTTAAAGTCACTGGCCACATCTTTTCTAAGTGTCAATCCCACTAAACTCAAAAGAAAAAGTTTGTTGGCAAATAGGTCCCAAGACACCTGTCCTTGTTTCCAGGCTATAGCAGCAGAAAGCTAAGCAGGCTTGGCAAGTCCTATGTATTCTTTCCCAGGCAGCTCATGGGAGAAATACAGAATTACGATAGGCTTGGGAACAGTTCTGTATGAATACTTTCCTTACTGATCCAGCTTGTGAAAGCCTAAATAATGGAAAGAGGTTTTACGTACAGTCTCAAAAAAGTCCTTCTAATGTGAAATCCTGGTTTTCTGTGACAGGGCTGATTCATCGTCTGGACTTTTAAAGATTGCATGACAGTAGGTCTACTCTACGTGCAGAGAAGTAGGTGCCAATTTGCTGGAGAATTACTCCATGTCGCTCCTGGCTGGCTTTTAAGCTTAGTGGGTAAGTTGCTTGCTGAAAAGCATCTGCATTGAAATGCACACAGAAAAGCAGAAAGTTTGAAATGTTAATCCATGGTACATCAATATGTTGCTGTTGCTAGAGGCCTCTCTGTTCTTTGGTGGGAGTAATTATCATGGCACAAACATGGAAGAGCAGAGAATATCTGCATGAATGTGAAGTGAATTTGCTGTGATTACTGGTTTCACAAAGAAGAACATATGAATTCAGAGTGCTAGAAAACTGCTGTGCTATGCAGAATGGCAGTGCAGTGCCTAGGACAGACTACTGTGTTTTCAATGTGGCTTTTGAAGTGAGGATGGGATTTTCTGTAGTATGTAAATTTTGCCTTCTCTCAAAAGGCTTCTTTGAAGTTACTGAACTAAAAAAAGTTAAGCAGCTTTTAATTGATTTGTGAGCATTCAATTAATTATCGCAGAATGCTAATTAAATAATTAATGTGGGGCCCTTAAATTGGGAATACATTAAATAATTAAACAAATTCCTTTTACAATGAGTAATACCTGTTAGCAGCTGTGATCCTGTGCCAGTGTTGTGATGCAGAAAACAAAGAAAAAAACCAAAAACCAAAAAGGTAAAAGCATATCTTTGTAACATCTGTGAGACTGTGTGGGCATTCTGCACGAAAATATCAGCAGATTAATGTGGATGTTTTTCAAAGCTAATTCAATTGAAGTGCGTAATTTCTCATGACGAGTAGCTAATTACAGAACCGTAGAGTTGGATAGATAAGAAGTACTCAGTGATGTAAGGACAATCAATACAACTGAAATGATTTCAGCACTAGTCCTGGATCCTAAGATATGCCTAAGTAAATAACAAGGTCTGGATAGGAAAACATAAATCACTACCACTACATTCAAACTGGCATTCACTTATAGCCATATACCACTTAAAGTGGTGAAGCTGACTCAGTGTAGGAGTCTCTGGGTATGGATGAGTGGTGGGCAGCTTTCAACTTTTAATATTTTCGAGATCTGATAAACATTTCAGCAATGACAGTTTGCATGTCAGAAGGTCACAGTGTTACTACTCTTTAGAAAACAAGCTTTAGTCTTCATCTAAAGAGATGATTTTGCAGTACAGAGACACAGTTCTGAAATTACTTCATAAAATACCTGGTAGGTATGGGATATTTTAGTGGCACAGATATTTTAAGAGAGGTATAATTGTATAGGCATTTTCAAACTTAATCAGATATTCATGTTTCACCATGAAATCTCATGGGAGTTTGCACTCATAAGAGCAGAGTTAGGTCCAGCAGAATTCCATTGCTTTTTAGAGTATGATATTGTTCATTTTTAAAATACTAGTCAATATTTCTTGTACCTTCTAGAACTGCCACATCAATACAGCTAATTTCAGTCTGTATGGGAAGATGTGTAGCTGGCCAAGCAGATGAGTGTGCCATGACAAGAAGAACATTCCATCCCATGAACAATAAGGGATGGGATGGGATTTAAAACCCTCTCAGTAGGATAATCTACACCCTATTCTGCAAGAGAAAGCAACTTTGACTAAATGCACCTGTGTCATAGTTCAGCCCCAATTGGGACCAGATTACGCAGTGTCTCTCTCACTCCCCCCACCCTCTGAGAGAATAGGGGAAGATGATACAAGAAAAATGGCTCAAGGTTTGAGATAAGGACAGGGATAAATCCTTAAAGTTACCATTACGGGCAAAACAGACTCGACTTAAGGAAAACTATTCATTTCTAAAACTAGCAGGAGAATGAGACAGGGAACAAGATAATCTCCCCCCACCCCTCCCTCTTCCCAGGTTTAACATTATCTCTACAACTTTCCCCCGAACCCCCAAGCGGCACAGGGAGGGAAGAGGGAATGGGAGTTGTGGTCAGTTCTTCACACGTTGTTTTACGCTGCTGCTTCGTTGTCATGGGAAGAACTCCTCACATTCCTCCCATGCTGCATTGTGGGGTCCCTCCCACAGGCCACAGTCCTTTGTGAAACTGCTCTGGCATGGGTCATCTCTTCCACGGAGTGCAGTCCCTCCAGAACAGCTGCCCCAGCGGCTCCTCCATGGGCCACAGTCTCTTTCAGGCATCCGCCTGCCCCGGCATGGGGTCCTTCATGGGCTGCAGGTGAATCTCTGCCCCTCCATGGCCCCCCATGGGCTGCAGGGGGACAACCTGCTCCACCATGGTCCTCACCACGGGCTGCAGGGGAATCTTGGCCAGGAGCCGCGTTACTCCTCTCCCTCCTTCTCCACTGACCTTGGCGTCTGCAGCTGTTCCTCACAATAAAAATTCTTCACAACAGGCTGGCAGATGCCTCTCAGGATCTTTTTACATCTCATGCACATCTCGTCTCCTCTCCACTTCTTGCAGGCCGGGCTGAGTTGGGCCTAGTTGGCTGCCCGGTGGGAGGACAGAGGCTGCAATCTGCAAGGCCTACAAGGCTCGTGGCTGCCTCTCTCCACCCCAGCTCAGCTTCTTCACATCTTCTCCTCTTTTTTTTTTTTCTGTTTTCCCCTTCTTAAATACATTATTGCAGAGGCGTTATCACGGAACATTCTGCTACCAATTGGCTTGTCCTTCACCAGCGGCAGGTCTGCCCGAGGCCCGGCCGAATCCACTGAACAAAGGGGAGAGACTTCTAGCAGTTTCCTACAGAAGCTACCACGTTAGGCCCCTCCTCACTAAACAAAACCAGAACAACCTGATATTGAGAGCTGTGATCACAAGAATTTTGACTGCAGTCTTCACAGATTATCAGTGTAAAAACTGGTAGGAGAATAATCCAACATATTGTACCAATGTTGTTAATGCTACACCATTAATATGATATAAAATTATTGAAAAGAGATTGGATAGAGAGAAGATTTGAAGAAATGTTTGGGAAGCAATGGACACGTTCATAAGTTTAATATCATACTATTATATTGAACTGGTGAATACAGTAGAACCTATTGTAACCCTACAGAGACATGATCTCTTTATCTTCGTTTTGTAGATGATCATACCACTGTCGTGATGGATCTCACTTTTTCTTCCAGACCTACTAAGCTTAACATAGTCTGGACAATCCCTTCAAGTGCAGTCTTTTAGAAACAACCAGGGGTGTATTTTCCTTAACTGGTACTCCTTTGGCATACGAAAAGCCATGCTAGCTCTTCACGATTAATACTTAGTCTTCCTAAGCATGCCCATATGTTATGCATACTTTTTGTAGAGCTTTGCTCTTGTTCATTGTCTGTCACACAGCTGCCTTTGGAAATGTGGTAGATCCTGTAAGGAATACAATCCCTGACCAATTTGGTGGCCTTCTATGACGGGGTAACAGCATCGGTGGACAAGGGACGAGCAACGGACATCATCTACCTGGACTTGTGCAAGGCATTTGGCACTGTCCCGCACGACATCCTGAGAGGCATGGGTTCGATGGATGGACCACTCGGTGGATAAGGAGTTGGCTGGATGGCCGCACTCAGAGAGTGGTGGTCAACGGCTCAATGTCCAAGTGGAGACCAGTCACCAGTGGCGTCCCTCAGGGGTCTGTGTTGGGCCCAGCCCTGTTCAACATCTTTGTTGGCGACATGGACAGTGGGATAGAGTGCACCCTCAGCAAGTTCGCCGATGACACCAAGCGATGTGGTGCCGTCGACACGCTGGAAGGGAGGGATGCCATCCAGAGGGACCTGGACAGGCTGGAGAGGTGGGCCCGTGCCAACCTCATGAAGTTCAACCAGGCCAAGTGCAAGGTCCTGCATCTGGGTCGTGGCAATCCCAGGCACAAATACAGACTGGGCGGAGAATGGATTGAGAGCAGCCCTGAGGAGAAGGACTTGGGAGTGGTGGTGGACGAGAGGCTCAACATGAGCCGGCAATGTGCCCTTGCGACCCAGAAGGCCAACTGCATCCTGGGCTGCATCAAGAGGAGTGTGGCCAGCAGGTCGAGGGAGGTGATTCTCCCCCTCTACTCTGCCCTGGTGAGACCCCACCCGGAGTACTGCATCCAGTTCTGGAGCCCCCAACATAGGAAGGACATGGACCAGTTGTAGAGGGTCCAGAGGAGGGCCACGAAGATGATCAGAGGGCTGGAGCACCTCTCCTATGAGGACAGGCTGAGAGAGTTGGGGCTGTTCAGCCTGGAGAAGAGGACGCCCTGGGGAGACCTGATAGCGGTCTTCCAGTACCTCAAGGGGGCCTACAGGAAAGATGGGGAGAGGCTGTTCAGTAGGGCCTGTTGTGATAGGACAAGGGGTAATGGGTTTAAATTAGAAGGAGGGAGGTTTAGATTAGATATTAGAAAAAAATTTTTTACAATGAGAGTTGTAGGGCACTGGAACAGGTTGCCCAGAGAGGTGGTGGATGCCCCATCCCTGGAAACGTTCAAGACCAGGTTGGATGAGGCTCTGAGCAACCGGATCTAGTCACGGATGTCCCTGCTTCTTGCAGGGGGGTTGTACTAGATGACCTTTGAAGGTCCCTTCCAACCCTAACCATTCTATCTTTCTATGATTCTATGATAATATAGAAATTTATTTTTGGAAACAAATGTCTTGCAGGCAGACATGCCCACATCCACGATTTCTTTTCTGGGACAGTGTGAAAACATTAAACACCTGTGTACGCTGTCTTCTGGCAACAATACTTAGCTCTTCTCTGAATCTTAGGTCCAAGCTATGTGTGAGATGAGATTTTTCTCTGCTTTTCTTCCTCTTGTAACCCATCTACTGATATTTCACCAGTTGAGACAGAAAAGTGTGTGGAAACACAAGCATCCTTTAGACTTTCACTTAAGCACGAGACATACAAAGTTCATTTTTCCTTTATGAAAAGCCAGACACTTAACAATAAAGGTACAACCCAATATGGTGGTTGCAATTTGTTCTGAAGGATGTCATCAAGAATATACTCAAAATGGAAGCTGAAATATAATATACTTTTCACAAAATAAGGCTAGAATGCCAATCCTACCTATATCTCCTTTCATTTTCAGGTATTTTAGAAGTAGTTCATGATAACAGATAAACAGTTATTGGTAGTCATTTGTCATATTCAAAGAAGTTTGAATTCTAGTCGTCTCAATTTATCGTAGATTGATTGTGCTTTCTTGTTACAGTTCTTTAAATCTTGTATTGGAAAAAAAAAAAATGAAGGAGCCTGAAACAGACCTGACACCTAGCTGCTGAGTTCTTAGCTTTGAGAATCTGGACACACGTCCTTCACACAATGAAGTGTCTTAAATTGCCTTGTTTTCTGTTGCAATTGCAGTGATCTGGAAAATAATAGCTCATGTGTCTTGGCTAATGACCAGTAACTTGTAAAGCCTAGGGGAGTCTGTTGTTTGTAATCATTGATCCACAGTCTAGTTTATGGTTTCTGGTTATGGGAGCTAGATACTAAGATCTGTTGAGAAGGACTAGATACTGATCACAGAGACAACTTGAAATATATGGAAAATCCCAAAGTAAACACTAAGATACTACGGAGTTTTATCTGTTCTTTAGATAGCTGGGGCTATGTGAAAGTGGAGATCAACAGGGTAATTTAAGCTCCAGAATTTTTATGTGCCTAAGAAATGTTGTGGATCTGGCTCTTATCCTCTGAGTCTTATTTCTTATAAAAGAGGGATAATGATACTTCGTATACTAAAAAAAAGTTAACATTTTGGGGTGTTCAGAGCTGTAACAATCTTGCCCACCTAATAAACACAGATTATCTTCAAAGATATAAATTAAACATACATTAAATTTTGTGAGTCGGAAGAGTATGAATTGTCAGTTCAAAAAAATCACATTGTAAGTATATTTGATAAAACAGTTGTGCACATCTGTTACACACATATTTTAGACAACTTTTTTCATGTATGACCTTCACATAGTATCAAGACATATAAGGTACATATCTTCCCCTAATAATGCATGTCCTTCATGTGTTTTAAGTCTTCTCTTTTGTATTAATTATTAGATGATTATCACATTTAGCTTCTAATATAAATATTGTCAGAGTTCACATTCAGCTAGGAAGTATCATGGTATGTTAAATTTTGCAATAATGTTATTTCACAGCACTATCTTTTATGAAAGGCTATCATTTAACAGAGTAAAAAGGAAAGACTTCAATGAGGAAATACGTTATAAATGAAATTAGCTATCACCAACTATACTAACTGAATAAACAATTTGATCCATTTGCCCTTTAGTTGTTTACTTTCAGATTTCACTTGTATTTGCATGCAAAAATTTGAGTCCCTATTTCTGTTTAATTTTTTTACACCTTTTCTGCAGAATGAAATATTAGAGGAGTGAAAAATGAACGACAAAAAATACGGTACCAGAGAAATTTTAATAGCTCTGCTATCTATTTATTGATTGTGTTGTCTATTTTGTAGCATATTGCCTCATGAGTAACAGGAGAGAAGCTGGCAATTGCCTGCATTTACTAAAGAGGCACCTAGAATTTGTTCTAGATAAGTTTGAATGGAGTGAGTTGCACAGCTGAATTTCATAAAAGGTTCTTGGGAAATCACTAGTAGCAGATTCATGCTTCCTAACATTAGCATCAGAACATAGCTACCTATGTTAATGTCTTCTGAAGAAAACTATTTCCCTTGATTGGCATATAGGGAAACTAACCCACAAACATTGGCACTCAAGTTAGATGCCAATTTGTCAGCAAAATTTAAAGATAGGTAAGTATAACTGAAAATGTAGATATGGGTAACATAACACATTGTGAGGTATGTTGTATATTTTCTTCTATTGCATCTATAGTGGAGCTCCTATGTCATATCTTTTGAAAGCAGCTAGCTATGGATTTCATATGTCTTACAAATCCTTTTTAATAACTTCCTGCATGTTGCTATACACTAGGTTGCTTAGCAAATAGACAGAGTAAAACTCTAAAGTGAAATAATTAATTACCATGTGTCTCATGTGACCTACTCACACATCAACTACAAAGAACAGCCCTAACATATGCATTTCAAAGTTATGTTCTATAAAATTCATATAAGAATGCATATAAATGATACAAGTATTGATGTATACAACTGTTATTTTGTAATTTTCTTTAAAAAAATCACTTTTTGATATATGAGTAAAATTTCATTTTTCTGGCTAGCTTTTTGTCATACAGACAATTTAACTTTTAAAATACAAAAAATGAATATAAAGAAACATTTAATTGCCTCTATAGGTATAAAACACTTGATTACACTTGAACTTTAATTTCACCTCCACTGCACAAAGTTATATATAAAGCTTTCAACAGTTTTAATGGAACAAAGGATGTGCAGTCTTTTTAAGATGCTTTGCAGGACAAAGGCTTGGAGAACAGCTGATACCTTCATTAGCAAAGCTGTACTGAAAGGGCAAATGTTTATTTCCCATTGTGACGTGAAGAGTAAATGAAATTAATTGACTTGAGTCCATGAATTTCTAAATGGAATGAGGTGGATTTTAAAGCAATTTTAAGGAACTTAAAGGCCTATACATTTTGAATTTATGGTACAGTTCCGTAACCTATTGTATGTGGTGTTCCTACTGATGTCATAGGCAGTTTGTAGCCTGATGGTTGTTAATTGTAACATCACTTTTACTTATCTATCTATCTATTCATTGATTGATCGATCAATCTTATGTGTTTCCATAGTGTGTTGTAAACCCAGTTAAAGGTGAAGGTTTATCATGTTTGACTCTGGCCCCTAGTCCATACCCTAAAGAAGTTGTAATTTTAAATGACAGACCAAACAGCTGGAGGAAGCAAATATAAGAGAAAATACAGTACAAAAGAACAGCAACTGACAGTTGGATGTCATAGAGAGTAAGTAATAAAATTAATGAAAGCAGTTAAAAAGAAAAAACAATGGAAAATTACAGGTTTACCAAACATTTACAAGATTATATGAAAACTGTAAAAATACAGTGATGAAACAGTACAGTAACTTTCAGAAGATAAAATAGCTTAAGTTCTAGCCCTACATATTATAATGCATTTGCAAAATTTTAAATCATAGAATCATAGAATCACATGGTTGGTTGGATGGGACCTATGAGATCATCTAGTCCAACCGTCTTCCCACTACCATTGCTGCCAGAGCTACTAAAACATATCCTGTAGCTCCTCATCAAGCCGCCTCTTGAACACTGCCAGGGACGGCGACTCCACCACCTCCCTGGGCAGGCCATTCCAGTGCCTGACCACTCTTTGGGAGAAAAAGTTTTTCCTCACGTCCAACCTAAACCTCCTCCGGTACAACTTGTGGCCATTTCCTCGGGTCCTGCTTGTTGCCTGGGAGAAGAGGCCAAACCCCTGCTCATCACAACCTGCCTTCAGGAAGCTATAGAGTGCAATGAGATCTCCCCTGAGCCTCCTCTTCTCCAGACTAAACAATCCCAACTCTCTCAGCCGCTCCTCATAAGACTTGTGCTCCAGACCCCTCACCAGCTTTGGTGCCCTCATCATGTGATCTTACATTTAATATATTCCTACCATATTTGTCTGCAAAAATTGCTTACTGCTAACAGTCTTTGTTGTGGGTGGTCTCCTTAGAGAAAATGTATAGAAAATGCATAGTTCTTTCTTGACTTCAAATGTGGACATACTTCCATTAACAAAACAAATCTTTTAAACTGTATGATACTTTTTTTTTTTTTTTGTGACATAGTGAGCCTCACAGCCTTTGCTGGGGACCAGGTTTCCTAGATCTCTGGCAGAAGAGTTCACTCCCCAGCTCCACTGCACCAAGGTATGGGACATTAGGCCAAATTTCAGGACTGAATGTCTGGATTAATGTGCTGATGTGGTTTTGGGGCCCAGGTTGAATTTCTGCTTGGAAAAACGCAGATTATAAGATGTTATTTATTAAAAAGAGCTAAGGCCACATATAACTATCCAAGAAACCTAGATAAAGATGCACGTGATTTGTAGCTTTAGAAACTTAAAGCAGCTTGCTTATTGATTGACTGTGTGTAATAGGAAGCGATATAATAATCTCTTACTGTAAAGTTTCCTTATAATCTTATTTGAACCCAAACTCTAGTTTTATCTTCTTTTTCATCGTATTGTTTTTTTTTTTTTTCTTATATCCTGCTATTTGTGAGGCTTTCATTTCTGATGAATTCTCTGTTACTGAAACACAGGAAGGATGTAGTTATTAAAGTACTGTAATATCGCTTCCACTTCTAGTGTTCATCCTCCCAGTCTAGGTGACACCGAAGGCTGTAACAGTAGGCTACTATTTGATGTCTCAGAAGTGTGTTAAATTGTTAATGACTTCTGTTACACATGACCCTAAGGGTTATAGTCTGTTAGTTCTTTAAACTGATCACCACAAAAACTAACAAATTACTTTGATTTGCTTAACAATATCCTTTGGAATAATGTTACTTACATTCAGTGCATTATTACTATGAGCACTTAAGAAAATGCAAATAAAAGTGTTGAAGGTTGTACATCTCCTAACAGACATGATTTGTCACTTCCCTTGTGTAAACCCAGTACTGTTTTCCACATTCCATTACATACTTTCAAGTACAATGTTCAAAAATGTATGTTGTTGCTGTTTAGGAAACATCAATTTGAATGGCAAGAAATCAGTATATTTAATCTCACCCCTGTGACAGTAATTAAGAAAACTACTGGTGCAAACTCTGAATTTTAAAATAAAGGTGGAACAATGATTAAATGCAAACTGATAAAGTGGCATCATCATTTCATGCAGTGACTGAGGAAAGAACAATATAAAACATGAAGAAGGTCAAAAGAGACAGAGCAGAGAGACGGAAAAGAGACAAGAAACAGAACTGTACTTCAGCCTGAGTGAACTTTGGCATAACTTGATTTGTTCAGAGCACAAATTGTAGATTCAGCCATTCCCATTCTCTTCAGAGAACTGCACTCACTGACTGTTTCTGTGACTCGGTACAGCTTTTTCTCTACTGCAGTCACCTTCTACTGAGGACATTCCTGTTGCCAAGCCGGACCAGTCAAACCTTGGAGGACCTCTTGTCAATCAGGTCGGGCTTCTGAGCCAGGTAGATTTATACAGACCAATATCAGGTCGTTTAAGGCTGCCTCTTTATGATTTTTGTTGCATTCAGAATTTACTGTTAGTATTGCATCTTTTTAGTTTAAGTTTTTAACACTGTTTTCCCTTTTACTTCTTGGCACAGTGCACTGTATAATGACAATCTTTGCCTGAGGGTTCCCAAATTGTATTGCAGTAAAAAGAACATATAGCAATAAAGGGGAGGAGCTACAGGGTGCATTGGGAAAAGTAAGTTCCTCTGTCCTATTTCCTTAGGTTACTTGCTTGAGTGTTTTATTATTTAGATTAACCCTCACTTAAAATTTTGAGTGGTTTTGTTATGGAGTGGCAGAGGGGAAAAGAGACCCAAGGGAGCCCACAGTGATATTAGTGACCTTCTGTATGTATTTATGTGGTCAAAATTTCTGGACGGAACTTTCGAAGCTGCTTTAAAAAACCTTGCCTATATATCAGCACTTAATAAGTCTAAGCTGATTTTTTTTTTTTTTTCCTGAGGCACTTGAATTGCAAATCACTGATCCAAGGTCTTACAGCCTTGAAGTTCAAGTCAGATTATCTGCGAATATTAGAACACGCACATGTGAGGCGGCCTTTACAAGCTTTAAGATCAAAGAGTCACTGTGCAACCTTCAGAATAATATCATTCTGTCACTCAAGCAGGCATAAGAAGGCTGGAAAAGTTCAAGCTTTCAAGCAAACTTTAGAACTCCTTTTGTGTAAAGCGATTTTGACTATAGAAAGCTTGTATGCAATGAAACAAGTTCTTACCTTAAAAAAAAAAAAAAGATCCTTCTTTTTAATGAAACAGAAAAAACATCCCCAAATTCACCATTATTTTTTCTGGATATATTCTAAAGCTAAAATACATCTTGATATGTCTACTTTTAGACTTGTCTTTTCAGGCTTTGGTTCTCTAGCATTCAGAGTCTTAGCAGTTGCACTTTGCATAATCCCTTGTCTAATGTTGAAATGTGATATACTTTATTTAAAAAATATAATAATTCCAAGTTTTGAATTCCTTATATCTGCTCCAATAAAATGTTACATAGGTCCAGTAGAGTCCATGAGATTACTTATTTGTTTAATATACAGCAGGTACAGAAATACTTTGTTAGGTCAGAGTTGCAGAGTTCAACATCTTTCAGCACCTCAGTATCACGGTTATGCTGCTTATTTTATTAAAGATTCTTATTGCAATTGAAGCAATCCAGTGCACACATATGTTTTGAATGGAGAATGGCTCATATTTTCCCTTGCAGAATGTCTGATTTTGTTGCACTAATCCTCCATGAATTTATTACCTAACTGTCTTTCTATATAGGAAGCAATCTATTAATTTTTATGTTACTGTTCCTCACTGGCAATTTTACTGCTAGACTTTCATCTGTTTTCTCTTTTCTTGGCTTCTTCTAGGTTGGACCTTTGCTTTTCGTACTTGAACTAAAATTGAATTGGCTGGCATTATTGCACCTTCACAGAGGGTGATGACAGAGGCATTCAAAGGTTAAGGGACTTGTTCAGGTTGCCAGTAACTTAGAAGAATACAACATTCCTGCATGCTAGTCTTCATAATTCTGACCAGAAGATAACTTCCTTGTCATGTATATTAAGTTGCTTCCATTTTCTCTCAGTTTTCCATTTGAAACATTTCTGCTATTGCAGATCAACCTTTGGCTTAACTGTGCTCAATTCCCTGTTCCTTTTCTAGATCTCCTTCAGTTCAAAGCATGGAACTGTATATAGGTCAGTTGAAAAAAACCCCAAAACAATGAAACAAATATATCATACTTAAATTATATATTTTTTTTCTTAATTTGTATCTATATTTTTACACTTTTTCATTCTCCTTGGAATGTTAAAATGCATTCTGATTTTTAAATTTGATACTATCCAAATTAGTAGAAGCTGGGTTGTCCTATGACTCTACTGTAAACACCTTACTGCAATTTTTTGTGTCCAGAGTCACCATCTTTTTTCTATAGAGCTGTGAAAGAAGAGTGTCAGGTTGCATGCATTCCTTACAGTATCATCACAAATACATTAATCCTAAATATATATCACAATTGAGGAAGGAAAATATTTTCCCTGGTAGGGGAAAAATAATAGATTTTGACTGTACTTTTGACTTGAGTACAGGCATACTAGGCTTTAACATCTTTGCATCTCGAATTCTCACTGAAAGCTCAGAGTACCGGAGATTATTTCATGCAAGCTGGTGCAGAATTAGAGTTTAAATCAACACTGGAATGTGGACAGTGCCATGCACTGATACCTCAGATGTCGAAGAGTAGAAATGGAATGATTCAGTAATTTATTTTGAGGTTACAGACTCAATATTAGGGTTTTTAAGTAACATTCCATTGCCATTTAAACTATAACATCATAGACTGTGTTTTTAACGGGGTCTGCTTGGAATTTTTCTCATATGAGAAAACGAGTGTGGACATTTGTAACTTCTCTAAAGGCAAGTGGAAACCACAGCAAGGGATAATTTAATGCAACAAACCAGAAGAAGCATGCCTGCCATTTCTGCAGACAAGGCAGGGACAAATTATTCTGCAGCACATTTTAGCAATTGCTGATCTACTGTCTCTAGGACTATCTCATGGCTACTGAGTAGTCAGAATTAGTGCTAGTGGCTGGCTGGATTCTAATAACTATTACTTAATTAGAAGATATTCCCAGACATATTCTACCAATAATAATATTGAAGGAGAGTTATTGGTATCTATCCCCTTCCACTGATCTCTACATCTTTCTGTCAGAGTAGTTTCTGGATCATAAAACTGTAATCCACTCATAATGTCAATGCATACACAGCCATTTCATCCTCTCCCCTTTGTTAACTTTGAGAACAGCAGTAGAACAAATTATATTATTTATTAGGTCATTATGATTTTTTTTCAAAACCTTGACTCAAACAACAGTAGACATAATTTTATATTGAGTTGCTTATCCTGTCAGTACTGCACTTTTCTGTGATGAGTCTATTACATATATTTTATAAACCTACAAACAAAAAATATGTTCTTTGTGCCCATTTCACAAGCAAAGACTTTAAAGACTGCATTTTCAAAAATTACTGACTAAATGCTAGCCTGTAACTGATAACTGGCTGTTTACTAAGTTACCCAAGGTTATTGATGGAGAAAGGTTCTCCTTTTTACCAGAAGGAGGCATAATGATATTCCCAGCTCTTATTCTTTCTTTGTTCCTTGACCATGAAAAGTTATTTTTCTGTTACAGGCTTGGAAAAATAACTAGAATGAGAGGAATTTTGAAGCTGAAAATACAGCTTGTCTTGATTTACATGTTCTTATCTGATGCACTTTAATTTAATTATTTTGGCATTTTTCCAAGGAAACATAAAGTCGAGTGAGGGAGCACCAGCTTCAACTGCTGCTGCAGAAATGGAGGACTTGAAATCTGGTCAGGCAGAGGCCACATTCAGTGTAAGGCAAAGCTGTACAAGTAGGTAGTCATTTAGATTCAGTGGCTGAATGGGAAAGAGAGCAATCTCCTTTTCCAGTCTTTCCAAACTTTCCTTCTCGTTCTCCTTTCCATTTCCAAAATGCAATTTCATGCTAATCCAGCTATTGTTTCCTTCTCGGTTTGAAATGACAAAGAAAAAAATATCATTATTTTAACCAGGTAGATATTTTGTACCAAAAGGTGGTTACATGCTATAGGAAGAGGATTGCTTGCCCCAAAAATTTCACTCCATAAGTGTTCCCCAAGAAGTGGAAATATATTAGGCAGAGATGTTTGATTATTTTCTATATACATCAAGAGCTTATGAACATTTCCATTATGTTTTAAGGGTCTAGAATCTATTATTTTCTTCCAGTAATTTGAATGCCAATATGGATACTGAAATACATTTATATATATTCGTATTGATAGTTTTGAATGAACTTGATTCTTGCTTTTGAACAGGGTTGCTTAAGAATTCTGGTCTCAGAGTTTATGGTGTGATATTGTGATATCACAGTCTTTCCACTAAATTGGAATGCTTATGTGTATCTCAGCAACCTTTTACATTAGTACCTTGAAATGCATTGGAAAAAAAAAATGTGCTTGCATCCATGCAATAATACATTGAGCATTTAGCATTTGTTGTAAAATAAGCAGCTTGTGTTTGTAGAGCAAGGATATTTTTCACCTAGAGAAATTTGCTTTTTTAGATTTTGGCTTTTAAAGATAACTTCACAAAGGATGTAGAATGGCTCCTTAAGGAAGCATCCGTATCAGTAAAAATGCTGCCTGTGAGTCTGCAAGGAATAAATTACAAATATGGACCCAACGTATCTTGAGATCCTTGAGGCAAAGATCCACTATTAAAATCACAGTAAAACACCACTGTGTTTGGATCCAAAACTTTGATGTCACTAATATCTATTTTTAAAAGGATGTTTGGAGAGGGAGGAGGGGAGCAGCAGCATGGTAGACTTAGAAAATATGTTTTTACTGGTTTTTGGTATTTTTGAAAAGAAGACACTTTATAAAGATTTACAACTATGCATCTTTCTACACCCACAAGATTTGCACCTCTGTTTTTGCTCTCATGGAATGACTGAATACTTAGTATAAAACTATCTTCCTGCATGTTTCCTTTGATTGCATTGTAGTCATGGTCTCATGTGACATGTAGTCCTGAGCCTGTACATGGATCTTGGGTGTCAAAACATTGACATATATTTTGGGGCTCAAGTTATACTTCTAGTCTAAGAATACTTGATGGCACATAGAACTGTATTTTCCAGGTATGCTTAGAAATGTACAGAACCAAAAATAGAGAAATAAGATCCATGAGATAAAAAGAAATGAAGGAGGGAAGAAAAATGGATTAACTTTACTTACACAGCGGAAATTGTACAGAATGATTTTTTTTTCCCACAGTAGTTCTGTTTTTTGTAATTCCACCTGGATTTACATTCTATTGAAATAATAACGTGCTGAAGTATTCAGACATGTTTTTAATTTTGTGATGATTCAAATGTCCTGTCATTTATAATTGACCAGTCTTGTTCAGGAAAACAGAACACTAAGTAGGAGGAAATGCAATGGAAGTTGTATGTTTTTCTCTATATTTTTTCTTGAAATAAGGACAGTTGTCAGAAACATGGCATTTGCATTGGCTTAGATTTTGGAAGTAATCAGAAAAAGGTTATTCCTTCTAAGAGGTACATCTTTGCTTTGTATTACCACAGCATGAAAGACAAGCTTAACTGTTAGGTGTATGAAGAAAATTGGAATAAAATTTAGACAGTTCATAGTTGCAGATATTTTATTTTTGTTAGTTGTGGTGTGAAACCATGCCAGCTCATAGTAAATTAGAGTCGAGGGAATAAGAGTAACCTGTTAAGATATTGAGGGGAAAGCCAAGGAAGTATAATTAAATAACTTTATATTCGGCAAAACTGAAGCACAGGAAGAAAAGTTTACTGCAGTTGCATGTAACAGGCTACATTTAAGGAAGGGAGGCTAATTTAGTGCATCTTGGTCTGGTTCCTGGCTTGAACTATGATATATTTGGACAAGTTGCTATTAGCAAATTTTTAAGTCCTAGGGAAGTTCAACAGCTTGAAAAGTGCAACAGTTCAAAAGCTACATGCTTTTTAAAGGCACCACATTAACACTTCTGGGTGCCTTTAAAAAATGTGACCTGAAATCTTTCCTTGCATAGTTGTGAAGGTAGTGTAATACTTCATTACTTAACTGGAAGACTTGGAGGCCACATTGTGAGTTGATCAAATTCTGTTGTGATGGAGACCATATAAGTACTGTGGACACAGACAACTCTTGATGCTGTACTGTTTCGGGTTCTTAAAAATAAAAATTAGGTATTTCCTTTGGGTCAGTGATGTGGAAGGAACAAAGTCTGAAATGTAATGCAGACAGCAGTTTGGATAGAAATACCAAATGGTATTTTTTAAATCTTCGTTAGTTTTAGAAATAGAAATGTGCTGCTACTGTCAAAAAAGTCAGCTGCTGACAAGCTGTGCAACAGTGTGAATGTGTTGCTTCTTGCCTGCCTATTTATTTTTATTTTACTTTCTAATGAACAGTGTTAGGATATAAGGTGTCTGATTTTTTCTCTTCCCACTAATACCAAGGGAGGTTTCTTGATCTTATTTTTTACAAAGGTTTTGATCGAACTTTTTGGAAGTGCTAAGCACAGTATTTCTGCTTCTCTAAAAGACTGTGTGTAAATATTAACAGAAGAAAATACTGACATGTCTATGCAATAACCTAAGTTGATGATGGGCAAAAATAACCATTTCCTTGCTCCAAGCAGAAAGGAGAAACTTATCATATACCCACCTTGCAAATATGCACAAAAAATTACTAGCTCATGCACAAAAATGCCTTCTTGTCACTTTGTCATTCTGATTGAAGACAGAAAAATTTACTATTTTACTTGTTTCATTCTCCTCTTACATGAATTGATGAATGAATTATTTCATATATTATACTGTACTTAATTTTTCCTATTACAAAATAGGACAAATAGTTTCTGTCATCAAAGGAACAACTAGAGGTTAAGGTTTTTCTTTCAGTGACTGGAGCCTCTAGAGGGCAATATATGCTTTAATTTTCACTCTAGCGTGACTATAAAGGATGTGCATGCACCATTTTGCAATTTTGGTGCATATGGTTACTGTTAAAAAAACCCAAACAACTAAGTTCAACAATAATTGTCCCAAACACTCTTGCTTATAGTTATGACATCTTGTATTTGGGAAATAGAAGAGAATGTTTAAAAGACAGTTAACTGCATGGCCTAGTGGCAATGCAGACAAGTGAATGAATCTTGCATATAGGTGTACTGGACATATGAATATATGAAAGTTTGTGAAAAATAGTGCAATCTTTGAAACTGCTAATATCCTCTTTGTCTCTCTCTTTCTCTCTTTCTACTTATCTTTGCATTGGTGCCCTTCACTGCTCTCTAATCTCAGCATCTCTGCAGCCTAACTATAAAATGGGGTCAAGTGATTAAGTTAACAAAATAAAATTCTAGGGTTTTATTCTATGTTTTCCTGAGCTGTCTGTGTTTCAGAGTTATTCTTTGCACACTGCAGATCACAGAATCAGAGATTGGTTTGGGTTGGAAGGAACCATTAAACGTCATCTAGTCCGAAGCCCCTGCAAGAAGCAGCAACATCTTCAACTAGATCAGGTTGCTCAGAGACTGATCCAACCTGGCCTTGATTGTTTCCAGGGATGGGGCATCAACCACCTCTCTGGGCAACCTGTTCCAATGTTTCACCACCCTCATTGTAATTTTTTTTTTCCTTATATCAAGTCTCAGTCTACCTTCCTCCATTTTAAAACCATTATCCCTAGCCCTATCACAACAGGTTTCTTGCCATCTTTCTCGTAGGCCCCCTTTAGGTACTGGAAGACCACTGTAAGATCTCCCTGAAGCTGTGTCTTCTCCAGACTGAAAGCAGTAACTGTCTCAGCCTGTCCTCATAGGAGAGGTGCTCCAGCCCTCCGATCATCTCTGTGGCCCTCCTCTGGACTCACTCCATGTCCACATCCTTCTTATGTTGGAGGCTCCAGAGTTGGATGCAGTATTCCAGGTGGGGTCTCACCAGAGCAGTGTAGAAGGACAGAATCACCTCCCACAACCTGCTGGCCACGCTTCTTTTGATGCAGCCCAGGATGCGGTTGGCTTTCTGGGCTGCAAGTACATGTTGCTGGCTCATGTTGAGCTTCTCATCCACCAGCACTCCCAAGTCCTTCTCCTCAGGGCTGCTCTCAATCCATTCTCCACCCAGCCTATATTTGTGCTTGGGATTGTCATGACCAATGTGTGGGACCTTGCACTTGGCTTTGTTGAACTTCATGAAGTTTGAACGGGCCCACCTCTCCAGGAGCCTGCCAAGGTCCCTCTTGATGGTATCCCTTCCCTCCAACGTGTTGACCATACCACACAGCTTGGTGTGATCGGTGAACCTGCTGCGGGTGCACTCTATCCCACTGTCCATATCACCAACAAAGGTGTAAACAGGGCCGGTTCCAATACCAAGTCCTGAGGAATGCCACTCGTCACTGGTCTCCACTTGAACATCAAGCTGTTGACCACTACTCTCTGAGTCCAGCCATCCTTATCCACTGGGTGGTCCATCTGTCAAATCCATGTCTCTCCAGTTTAGAGACAAGGACATTGTGCAGGACAATGCCAAATGTTTTGCACAAATCCAAGTAGATTATTCCAGTTGCTCTTCCCCTGTCCACAGATGCTGTAACCCCGTCATAGAAGGCCACCAAATTTGTCAGGCATGACTTACCATTTATAAAGCTACTCTGGCTGTCATCAATCAATTCTTATTTTCCATGTGCCTTAACATACTTTCCAGGAGAATCTGCTCCATGACCTTGCCAGACACAGAGGTGAGGCTGACTGGCCTGAAGTTCCCCAGGTCTTCCTAGTTCCCCTTTTTAAAAATGGGGGTTATGTTTCCATTTTTCTAGTTGTTGGGAACCTCACCAGACTGCTGCAACTTCTCAAATATGATGGACAGTGGCTTAGCAACTTCATCCACCAGATCCCTCAGGACATGTGGCTGCATCTCATCACATTCTAAAGACTTGGCAGGCAGTTATGACTAATACTAGTTTGTATACTATTCCTAACTATTTCTTCAGTCCCTTTTTTGAATATGACAAGGGGAGGCCTATACGCAGGATCCATCTGAAAAGGGGATGCAGCAGCATGGTGCTGCTGTGGGAACAAGGTCTATGCTGTATCTGTCAACAGGTTACAACTGGTTGGTATCAACAAGCTGAGAACTACCTAGAAAATCTGATTCCTCCACTTTCTTTCAGACACTTTTGTGCATCAGAAACAGAACTGGTATGTGACATGATTATTCAAATGCTTTCATAAATAGCAAAAAAGGAGGATTTTTTTTTTCCCCTCTCAGGAAAACTGTCAGTCAAAATTTGTCACATTCAACGTTTTCTTTTTTGGCCTGCTCTAATCAGAACCTTCCTGCACCCAGCAGATGTTGAGTGCTTATAACTCCCACTAACCTCAGCAGGGGTTGAGAGTTTTTAGCATTTTGCACAGCATAAAGCACTAATAGAACTCAGGCACTAATAGCATATGTTTTCAGGGGACCAAAGCAACTGCATCTCTCATTGACTTTGCTTGGAGTTGAGAGTGCTCTGAGCCTCTGAAAAATATGAGTGTCTTACAGATGCTTCCTAGTAACAGCTGGAGATGGGGAACTGAAGAGTCAAGAACATGCAGAAAAGTCTGTTTTAAAAATATTTTGCTCAGAGAGCTACATTAAAATGACTTCATTAAGGTGGAAAAGTATTAAAACTTAGCAAGAGCCAGAATTAAAGGTAGTTTAAGAAGCTTAGTCTAGCTCTGCAACATGCATTCTATTACACAGTATTTAATTTCCTGCTTTTTTTTTTTCTATTGGAGCCCTATCTAGTAAGTTCACAGAATGTTCCTGTTATGAACAGGTATTCATTATGTTACTTCATCCATGTGTGCCCTATTTACTGCATCGTATTAAAAATTTTAATTTCTGCTGAGTATTTCCTTTCATGCTCATTATATAGTAGCAAAAGAGCATTAAGTGTAAAGTCAGCCATGTTGTGGTAATGTGCATACATTTTTTAGTATATGGTCACCTGCATTGGTTATCAATGTCACTGCATCTAATACACTGGAGTGTAGCTTTGCAGCTGATAGAGCAGCTGATGACAGCAGTCAGTTGTCTGTCTGCCAACATGTTTTCTATATTCGCTGATGATAGAATCTTAATGAAATTTAAAAATCATCATAGCATCATAGAGTAGTTTGGGTTGGAAGGGACCTTCAAAAGTCATCTAGTCCAACCCCCCTGCAAGGAGCAGGAACATCTCCAACCAGATCAGGTTGCTCAGAGCTCCGTCCAACCTGGCCTTGGATGTTTCCGGGGATGGGGCATCCATCACCTCTGTCCACTTCAATTCCTGTATCTGATATAACGTGCTATCAGAAACACACACTTCTGTTCTTTTGTCTTCCCCTGTTCAAATAATTTTCTTTCCAACCAAATTTCCTTCTCCCAGCCTCACTGCCTCTCTTCCAGTTTCTGTTCTGCAGGCTAAATCTTTGCTGTAGCTATATCTATCTTATCTGCTGTAAAAAGCTCAGTCTTCTCTTACCCTGTAGGTTCTTTTTCTTCCCATTTTCATTCCTGTATCCTTGTTAAGCCAACACAGATCCCCTCATTCATACATGCTCTTTTTCCTTAATGTGCTTCTGCTTACTGCTGGCTCTTAACTATACCTTTCTTTCATTTCCAATGGAGACTTGAAATTCTCCCTGCCAGAATCCATTTAGTCTCTAGCCACTTAACATTGTTCCAATCTATTTGCCCAATCAGTCACAATCTTGGCAACGTCCTTGTCAAAACAAGTGCTTAGACTCAACCCAGCCTCTCAGCAACCACCAGGTGCATCCAGCCCTGTCTCTTCCCTCTGAAACTAGTTTCAGCTTTTTGTCCTCAGACCTCCCAGTTCTGGAAGGTCAAACACTTCTGTATCCACATGCCTTCCCTCCCTTATATTCTCTCTTCCCTCTAGACCCAGGTTGGACCAACTTTGCTTAGGACCATGGGATCCACTCTCAGTCTTGCCCTTTGTGCTAATCTGTCATCCAAATAATTGTCACAATAGGTCTTCCTCTCTTTCTGCTTCAGTCTTGCTACACAACTTTCCAAAACCAACTATTTTGTATTAGCAAAGGAAATGAGAGCTACAATGTGTAATCCTGAAGGTCAGTTAATCTGTTTTTTTTTTGTGAAACAGTCATCAGAAAGAAGTCTCATTTGGATGTGCATTACAGCAGGTTCAGTTGTCCAGTTCTCTTGTGATCAGGATCATAGTGGCTGTAAGAAAGCAAAAGAAAGCACAATTAGTAAGAGTGAAATTGAAGAATTTATCTACAGAATATTATGAAAAGATATGAATAGCTGTTTTAAAGGAATTTATCCACTTATACATTAAATATGCGTTCCTTTTCCCAAAGACAACTAAAAGCATAACTCCTTCCACTAAGGCCAACACACTGCCAAATTCCACATCCATCCTCTAAAGTACTGGAATGACTCAGAAAAGAGCCATCATGATTTTTAACATCAGTAAAATATAGTACTTATGTATAGAAATAAAATAACATTTTTTTTTCCTGAGGTTCTCTAAAAAAAAGATAAAAGTTGAGCTGCCGCTCAAAATCTCAGCTCAATTCATTTCAATATGGCTAAGACAACTTGTTATAAACAATTAAGAATAGAATCTCATTATGAAGATTGGGCTAACCTTTCTTACAGATTGTAATGATGGATTTACCCAATGCTTTCTCTGAACTCTACTTCACACTTGCTGCTTTTAGAAGCCAGGACATCCTCCTCATTTTGCTGTACCCCTAGCTGTAAATATAGACCATTGCTGGAAGATTAGAGGGATAGAACTCCAAAAATCAGATAAATGAAATGTCAAAGAGATAGCATATTTTTTCCCCATTTAAAATATTTTTTTTAAAAATGAGTGAATTTAATCATGCTGCTAGAACAGTTACTTTCAATTCCAATCCCTTAATTTCTATTAAAAGTCATTGTTATCATATCCTAGAACCATGCCAGTTTTCATCCATGCACCTTCTTGAAGGTCAAAGCTTAAAATAACTGTCAAATCTCTCTAACCTAATAATCATTTTCTGCCTTCAGGTAATTCGTTCTGCAATCAATGCCACAAAATGTACAATTATAAATGTTTGATGTTGGCTGTTTTTGTCCTTTGTGTTACCTAAGATGCTGGATATATCACATAGGTCATTTTTATATAGGAAGGCTACAGTTTTGCAGCATATTAAATTGAATTGCAACACATGCAGAAACTGCAGACACTGCTTTTTGCAGAAAGAGTGAACTAATTAAAGTGTGTCACATAAAATAGATTTTTTTTTTATGGCATTCTAAGATGAATATTTTTTTAAACCAGTTTGGAGTAAACAGCTTCTCCTTAAAGCACTGGGAATGCTGCTGGAATTTTCCTATCACAGCAAAAAGACATGTCGGGAACTTTGAAACATAATTTTAAGGGGATCTCTTTGGCAGAAAAAATATTCTAGATTGAAATAGAAAAAAGAGCAGAAATAATTACTTAATTTTCTCTTATTGCTTTATGTGTTGCTTTTTTTTGTCCATTGTTTTTTCTATATGTTGCATTAGCAGTAGTAGTTTTTAGTGGTAGCAACTATATTACAACAGCTGTGTTACTGTCTACCAATTTAATAGACATTGTTTACACAGTGGCATATCTGCATTCAAGGCAGGAGACAAGTAGGGTGAATTTTCCTCCTGTTTGAGAGAAAGAAAGAAGAAGAGGAAAGAGTAGGGGATAGAGGGAAAGAGAAGGGGAAAGAAAGATAAACTGATTAAGAGACAGATTCAGGAAAAAAAAGTCTGGAATTGAAATATCCTGTCAGGAAACATAATGAAGTTCCTGTTCTGTAAACCAGCCTAGCTGTCTAATCCTACTAGCACAGTGCTGGATTGTATTAATTCTCCCCTTATGCCACATGGGGAGGATGTAAGTTTGTTACTTTTCTTGAAAGCTCAGGAATATGGGCAGAAATGCCTCAAAAAGGGAATGTTTGATATATATTGCTCAAGTCGTGTTTCTGGCCAAAACATCTTGGTCATTCTGTATGCAGCCAGGGATGGAGGCCAGGAACGAGGTTGCTTCTCAGGAAAGAAGCATGGGGCTAGGAAGAAGTTGCCACAGTGCAAAGGCACCTTGCAAGGTCCTGTGAGAGGATCCACAGGTTCACAGCCTGCCTGTGCTCAGGGTTTCCAGGCAAGGGGCCAGGTGGTGGAATCAGATATGACTGGAGAAAGAATGAATGAACCTACCTGGAAGAAATAAACATCCAGGAACCCAGGTAATGTCAGCAGTTCGGGAAATCACAGAATTGTGGTATCCTACTACCTCTTAAAATTGGGCTTTGGGAAAGGCAGCTTAGCTTAGGCTGCAGTAGCAACCTTTGCTATCGGTATGCCTTTGTAGCTCCTCTGCTTAGCACTTATTTCGCTTCCCTGATGCTACAGTTATACAGTTATGATACCTGAAGTCCCACATAGTTTAATTTTGTGATACTACTCTGTATCTGGATCTCTGCCAAGTATACTCAACTGAACAAAGTTTCTTCACTGATTCACAAAGAATAAGATTCAGAGAACAGTAAGGAAGGCGGTATTTTATAGGTAATCATGGGAAACTTGTTAGATCTGCTTTTACATCCCTGACTAGAAATCACGACCACAGTTGATCACCTGAGCTTGAGTAGAAGTTTCAATTTTTAAAAGTCATTTGTTGAAACACCTGCTTTCTTTTGGAAAGCTTGGTGTTTTTTAATGTAATCAATTTTTTTTTTTTTTCATAAATCACAGATGACAAAACCACACAAAACTGTGCTGTGTTCAGTGAACGGAGAGTTTTGTTTTGCTTGTCTTGCAGAATTTATCCTAATGGAAACGTTTGCACAGCTATATTAGAGACATGCATTTCAGCCTGTTTTGATCAAGATTGTGTCAGCAATTCTACTTAAAGCACTCTTAAGACGTTATAATTTAGCAGAAGCTCTAGCTTCAAACCTGGCACTACGCCTGGGAACGATATTTTAAACCGAATTCATAGCAATGTCATTGACTAATGTGTTTTTTTTGTTTGGTGTTTTTTTTTTCTTTCTTAGCCAGGAATGTTTTAAGAATAACTTATTCTACTATGTTAAGTACTGATGAATAAGAAAAATTAATGTCTATCACAGTTCTGTCTACCTTGAAAAGATTTGTTTGAAATTAGATTTGATTAAATTTGGAGAATATTCATAGTCTAACATTAGGAATAGATTACTGTAGTTGTCTCACAAGTTTTGGAATCTATACCTAGTAGGGACAAAAGCCCGTTGTTTTCACATGATACAGAGCATTGAAGCAGTACTTCTGATTCAAATTTATTTTAAAAATGTCTTAAGTAGTAACTTTGTCCCAGAAGACTTTATGTGGGATCAAGTATTGTTTGTTCTTCTCCTCATAAATGAACATAACTATTCAGTTGTGTGGCCTGGCTAATTTAGGGGAAAAAAACCTCATTGTGTGCTGTCATCCCACTTGGGTAAGATTTGTACTTCCAAGCAATAAGGTATAAACAAATCTTTGTTAATCACTGGAGAATCACAGTCCTAGATCTCTGAATAGGGCATGTTATATCTTTGCCTTGTTCCTCATTTTCTGTTACATATGAAATACAATCTGTAAGCCTACCTTTAGCATTCTCTGGCAACAATAATCACCAGCCATATGATTGAAATTATGTGCATGCTTAAAATGATGAAAATTCAGAGGTTAAGAGACTATTTGTTTTCTTTGTTTTTTGAATTCCTACCAGACCTTTGGGAGTGATAAAGTAATGGAAAATTAGATTAGCTAATAAAACTATCTTAAATCACTGTATAAGGTAGAATGAATTAAAGAGGAATGCTCTGGTTTTGAGGAGCACAGGTAAGATTGTACCATATATAATGCTATTTTGTTTATATGTAAAATTTATATGTACTCTATAAAGACAGAAATATTAACTACACCTAGTGTGTTTATTTTCTAATCACAGAAGGCAATAGAAATAACACCTAGTTTTGCTGCACTGCTTCAGTTTCCTTGGTGAAAAGAAATCACAGATCAACTGTTCTGAACCTGAAGGAAAGCTAAAATACAATTTTACCTATGATTCAATTAAGGACAAAAGGAGAAAATACCTGTCTGTCACAGTTTCTGTTCCAGCATTTATACTGCAAGAGGAAAACAGATGAATAGGATTTATGTCGTAACCTGTTCAGTAACATGGTTAGCTGGCGCAGTAGTTCTTTACCTGTTTACAGCTTCACTGAAATATTAGGCAGGAGTATAATGACCAGCCAATCAAACTGCAGAGAAGTGAAAAGGCCAAGGTAGTTTTCTATTATTACATTCTCTTTTGCTTGACATAATATTGTTAGAAATTATATTTTTAATGCTTTCTATACTGGACAAAGACAGTGAAGAGAACAGGAAATGACAACTCATCTGTTGTCCTGGCAAACTCTGTAACGAGTATGGGTTATAGTATAACCAATCTAGTTTCCATTTCAAAATGGTAATCTACTGATCCTTCTTGCTTGTCACATCCAATTTGTTCCAAGGCATGTTTTATACAACACCATATTTCTATTCAGTGGTAGCCTGAAGTTGACAGGGATTATGGTTAAACTCCCTTTCTAATGACTGTGTAGAACTAGAAAGATCCTGTCATATCATCATTCTGGAGGCTATGCAATTACCTATGTCGAGAAAAGAAAATTAATTGATAGAACAATTACATATTTTTCATTTTCAAGCTCTTTTCAAAAGCATTCAAATTAATGTAAGACTATGATTTGGAATTAGAAAAATAAGTGAGAACAAGAAAATAATAGAAATATAATTAAGAAATACTCCTCAGAGCTGCTATTTTATTTCAGCAGCTATTTTATTTCAGCAGCAGGTGTGGAAGAAATAGGTGTAATATCAAGACATAGTGAGAAAAACTTCATCAGAATATTAACCAGCACAAATTTCTTCTGCTGAAATCAGAACACTTTGCAGGAATCATATCTACTTACTGAACAGAACAAAAGCAAAAGCTAGGAATGTTTGAAAAACTGAAAAAGATTTTCAGATCAAAACATATCATTTCTAAGTTGATCTTTTGTGTTTTTATTGTGTAACCACAGCAAAAATAAAGAGTAACAGCAGATAAACCAACAAAAATAAATACCTTAGCAAGAAAACCACTTTCCCCCCTTTTTCTTCACCCTGAATGTTTCCTTCTTACTTGAAATCAAGTTGGATTTTAGAGATCTGCTCATCAGTAGAATTATTCGGGAAGCAGTTGGGAGAATTGTAGGAGGAAGTAGATAGGCAAAGGACAATCTGGGTCATGCTTAGATATGCATGAATAAATAAATTAAAAATCTGGGGAAACCATCAGGGATTTGCTTAGGGCTCTTATCAGTTTTTCCTGTTCATGGTTAAGGTTTAGGAAGTGGCAGACTCACCCTGGAAAAAAACCATGTGGTTTGAAGAGCAATGGGCCTCTTCAACTGTCAAGTAAATCTTAAGACCTACTGGCACCTCATAAAAGAGGAAAAGTGATTCTGTATATCAGCTTCGTAGTTTGTTGAGGACAGCTTGAAACCTGACCAATGGAGGACAGCAACAAAATAGCACAAGAAGGGTAAACCAAGTCATCTGCACAAGGTTTGAAAATCAGCAAGAGAGAGTTATTCACAACAGGACAAAAGAAGAGAGAAAGGGAAGAGTAGCAGGTCAGTTACCAAACACATCTGTACCTATGTGCTAATTGAGGGATCACTGGAAATAGACACAGCCAAATAATGATTTTATTGAAATAATGAAGTGAAGAACTATGGACTGGCATGGTAGATAGAGACAATTTGGAATGGACAAAACAATTTGGAGCTTAGAGATTAGTGTAACTTCTTCATAGTCTAACCACAAAGGGAGTACAGCAGGGCATGCAATGTCCAAAATGTATTTAGAGTGTCCTGCTGAAGCTTTAATACTTAAGTTGGAGAAATTAAGTGATGCATGAAGAGGATGGTAGGAGGTTCTTTGAGATTTCATTCGGATCAATATCGAGAATGTTAAGAATCAAAGTAATAGTTTGAGAGCGAACGCTGAAAAAAATAAAAATTTTGCAGTAAGATTATGATTTTTGAAAGGAAGATTTCAACAAAGCCAGAGAATCAGTACAAAAGTCTTGGAAGAACTAGTCTGACTGACAAGGAAAAGTGCTATCCTGTAAAGAAAGGTAGAAATATGAGCAATACTAAAGTTGGGGAAACACAAGTCAGTGTAATAGGAGGCCAATACGTCTAACTTGTGGACCTTTTTCCCTTACTCAAACTCATTTACCTTAAACACACAAAAAGACGCCATACAGGAAAAGGAAAACAGGTTAGATTACTAAAGATGCATTTGGGAATACAAGAGTAAAATCAGAAAAACCAAGGTATGTAATGACATACAAGAAATCTTTTTTTTTTTCTTATGACATAATGAGATACACTGTTACATAATTACATGATGAGACTCAAGAAATTCAGTAATTCATTCTATACATACATTAATATTATAAGGAAGACCAAGGGCAGTACTGGTTTGCTAATCAGAAGAATGAAAAGAATGATTGAGTGAAAGCTGTATAATGCCATTTTTTTTTGTTTGTGTCCATCTTCACTGAGCATGTCAGCTAGTCACACTATCATAAATCATACTAGCAAAGCAGGAATAATAGTTTAGTTTTGACGAGGGACATATGGTTTAGAGAGTACTTAAATCTCATCAACTGTTTTTTCAAAATCCAGGATGAAGTTCTTGAGGTCCAGTTGATGTGGAAATATCTAATTTATCTTAAAAAACATTTTCTTAGTGAACACATGGAGTACCTTAAAAATTAAGAACCCAGGAAACAAGTGTTAATAGTTATTTCAAAAAGAAGAAAAAGGGCATCATGGGTTATAGAGCAGATGTTTCAATTTCTAGACAAAATACATAACTAGCTTTATTTAAAGGACATGTAAGCTCCAGGACAAGTAATCTCATGTAACTCTTTCTTCTCTTATAACAGGCCTTACATAGAAAGATGTCTTATATTTTGAATTTAGAAAGATTTTTGATCTTTCCTTACATGGTAGTCTCTAAAGACTGGTGTAGCTGACAGTGTTAAATGGCTGAAAACCCAGGGGAAAATATTAGAGAGTAGCTATTAGTGGTTCCTTCTTAAAATGGAAAGTTTCATTAATCTGAATTCCACAGGGTCCTTGGACATAAAAAACTTGTCAATATTTTAATGAATGACCAGAAGATGGCAGAGAGATAGTATTTTTATTTAATTTATAGACATCACTTAACAGAGGGAACTGAGATATATTTGGTGATAGGGATGGAAATCAGAATGATTCTGGCAAGGTTAAGAAAGAAGTAGATGCTATTACTCAGGGTCTCTGGCAGTATAACTAGGTAGCTGGAACAACAGTGTAGGTAACAATGTGTGTGATTATGCTAACTTACATTATTCTTTTTACTGGGGCAAAATGGAAGCTTGCTTCTTGCCTAAACAATGTCACAGGGGAGAGGAAGGCAAGAGTTTGCTCACTCCTAAACTTTTCACACCTGGCAGATCATACTATACTTAGAGCCGTGCAGTAATACAGCTCAAACTACTTCTGTTTCTGCTGAACTCCGTTTCTTGGTAGTTACCTCTGTTAGAAAATGTGGAAGGTACAGCTGGGGTGTAAGAAATCTTGGCTAACTTAGCTCCATTAAAACTATTCAGTGCTGACACATGGCTTTGTATAGATGCCACTGAACTCCCTGGCAATCTTTATTCTATTATTTGACAGCTTGTCCCTTTATTTCTGTATCACACTCCTGTATCTCTGAAAGAATATAAAGTAACAAATTCAAGACCTGTTTCCTTTTAAGTCCTCATAGCTCTCTAATTTTTCTCTTCTCATCATTGGTATTGAAACTCTGTATGATACAGGTTGAGTCTGATCTCTCTCTTGTTTAGAGTATATGTCTCCTTAACTATTTAAGTAAAGGCTAGCTAGGGAAGACACTTGATAACATATGTTGCTCTACTTATTGGCTGTTCTAAGGAAAGGCTGGCTGATGGAAGTAAAATTGGCATTTAACATGTTTTAGAGGAGGCTGGAAACATTGCTGCAACACAACATTAACAACTTTCTTTTACTTATGTGGCTCCTAAGCAAGATAAACATGTTATTGAAAAGTAGGTCTACTCTTCTGTCTTAGTCCAAGAACAACTCAGACCTGCATGTACTGGCATGGGTGGAAGAGCTATTGTTTGTACTGGAGTTGAACTGCTTTACTGTGCTATAATATTTTAGACTGTCATGTTTGAACAATGGAGTTTTTGCAAACAAACACTGAAGTTTCCTTGTCTGCTATCTAAGTTAAAAGTGAGTTGGAAGACAATGGAGTATTGATGGGAAAGTGTAGGGCCTGTTATGATAGGACGAGGGGTAACGGTTTTAAAATAGAGGGAGGTAGATTCAAACTAGATGTAAGGAAAAAAATGTTGACAATGAGGGTGGTGAAACACCGGAAGAAGAGGTTGCCCAGAGAGGTGGTAGGTGCACCATCCCTGGAAACATTAAGGTCAGGTTGGATGGTTCTCTGACCTTTGAAGGTTCCTTCCAACTGAAACCATTCTATGATTCTATAAGTCTATGAAATAGCTATCCTTTTCTTTGATTTGTGTAGTCCTAACATGCAATGATACAGTAACCACTCTGAAGTTATGTTATCTTAAATACCAGAAAGCTGAGATGCCTTTTAGTACATGCAGTGCCAGGCTGGGAAGTGTAGAAGCCACCACTGCTTGCAAGGTAGAACTTCAGTCTAAGGCAAACAACACAGGGTTAGCTGGTAATGAAAATAAAGCTTAGTTTGTGTATCTCTGCCTCATGCCTTGACTTTTAGCTGGAATGTGGGGATTGTCCCATCCATATGAATAGGGTAGGAGAAAGGGAAGTGCTTAAGGCCTCACAGTGTTTCCCTAAAGAAAGCTCATCAGAAACCATTCACAGAAATAACAACTCCTTTATTATGGAGCTAGAAATCATGAAGGAGAATCAGTCACTATTGCAAGCCCACATGTCACCATAGCAACTGCTATTAGGACAACTCAGATTCTCTGTTCAGTAACTGAAAGGTCTTCCAACAACGTGCCTCTCCCTAGCATGAATCTTTTTGCTCAGTAGAACAAGGAGGAAGGAAATTAATCATGGAGAAGAAATGAGGCATATAGAGAGATGAGCAAGTGAAAAATAAGGTGACAGAACCAAAAGATGCATGTCTTGTCATTGGTCCCTAAGAAAGTAATTTTAAAACTGTGTCTTTATGTGTCATTCCCGTTCTATTACTATAGGCTGCAGGACTATCAAATTTGAGCCAGCCCTTCAACACAGGCTGTATCTTCTAACTTTGTCATCTACAAGCATCATAGGTGCACACTACATGGAAGCAACTAGTGAAAATGGGGAGGTGCAAGTTAATTTCCTGTGTTGGTTTTGTCTAGTAAGGGGGATCTTCTCTAAGAAGCTATTAGAAGTTGTTCCCCTTTGTCCGGTGGACTAGGCCGGGCCTAGGGTGGGCCCGCTGTTGGCCAGGGCTGAGCCAATTGGTAGCAGAACGGGAAAAAAAACAAACAAAAAAAGATGTAAAGAAGCTGGAGTAGGGGCAGAGAGGGGGAGGCATGAGCCTTGTGGGCCCTTGGGCCCTCATCCTCTGGCCTCCTGCCAGGCGACTGTCTGGGCCCGACTCAGCCCAGCACGGCTGCAAGAAGGGAAGAGAGAACATGTGAAGAGAATCTGAAAGGTGTTCACCTGCCAATTGTGAAGAATTTCATGTGAGAGAAAGGACTGCAGATGTCAAGGTCAGTGAAGAAGGAGGGGGAAGAGTAATGCCGCTCCTGACCAAGATTCCCCTGCAGCCTGTGGTGCAGCCCATGGTGAGGCCGGCTGTGCCGTGGAGGCCCACGCAGGAGCAGAGATCCACCCACAGCCCACGGAGGACCCCACGTCAGGGCAGGCGGATGCCTGAAGGAGGCTGTGGCCCGTGGAGGGCCTGCACTGGGGCAGCTGGTTGCTGAGGGACTGCACCCCATGGAAAAGGACCCACGCTGGAGCAGTTCACAAAGGACTGCAGCCCATGGGAGGGACTCCATGCTGCAGCAGGGGAGAAATGTGAGTTCTTCCCCTGAGGAGGAAGGAGTGGCAGAAAGAGACATGTGATGAGCTGATCATAACCTCCATTCCCTATTCTCTTCTGTGGCACTCAAGGGGTGAGGAGGTAGATATAATTTGGTTTAAGTTAAGCCTGGGAAGAGGGAGGGATGCAGGGAAGTTCTCTTTCTCATTATCCTGCTTTGGTTTTAATAATAAACAAACAATTTTCCTCAAGTCAAGTCTGTTTTGCCTCTAAAGGTATCTTTAAGGATCTCTCCCTGTTCTTATCTCAAACCTCGAGCCTTTTTCTTATATTATCTCTCTCTGTTCTCTTGGAGGGTGGGGGGATGAGAGAGACTGTATAGTCTGGTCTGGTGGATTATCTTATAAAAAAGGAGATATGAGGTTAGTCTGACATCATAAAACCTGACCTTTGATAAAAATACTGTTGTATTTTGCACCATTTTCTATTTTTCTCTATGTCCTTGATTATGGTCTCTTTCAAAAACTGTTGGAAGACCATGCATAGATCTGAGGTCAGTCAGAGAACTCTTTTTTTCCCCTGGTTTTGTGAATAAATGCCATGTTTGCAATTTTGCAGTTCTTGGATACCTGTTCTAGAAGAAACAGATCTGCTGTTTTTATTGTAACAGCACAGGATGTTTTTTTTTAGCAACATTGTTTTGGAATAGTGGTTATCTGCTTCTCTTTCCCTCTCCCCTGCTTCATTCCCCTAAGAGCAGAGTATAAATTATTTTCACCTCAGCTTCGGACTTTTTTGTTCTCATATTTCTTACTAAGGGAATCATTACTGTCATATCTTACCTTCTTAATGAAAATTGAGATTAATTACTGTATTTGTATTTAAGCCATATGTCAATGTGGAGTGGTTCCACTTTTTTCCTTTTTTCTTTTTTTTTTAATTCCCTGTATGAAAAAAATAATAAAATTGTTCTTGGAAAGACCTAGTTGGAATAGCCTTTTGTCCCTATGTATTTTTCTTGCTGTCAGACACTTTCTTCACCAGCCTCTATTTCTTCTTACTAATGTTTTTAAAAATATTATTCATCTAGGTAGTCTCTCTTTGCCTACCAGTCCCTTTCCTTTCCTTAGGAGACAGGCTCCAATATTGTATATAATATTGTGCTTCTTTACCTTTAAATCTCTGAACTCCCCACTTCAAGATTTAAGTCTTCCGTGTAGTCATTCTCAAAAGATGATTTATCTAAATATATCCTTTTACATACATTTACAAAAATAAAAATAACTAAACCTTATGTATAACTCCACATCTGTCTGTCCTGCTACTTAAAATGAATTCAATCAGTTCAGGTATCGTGATCTGAGACCGTTTTTCAGGCAGAGGTTTTGCTTTTTCCTAGTACTGGAATATATCCAAAACATCGTCCAGGTGGGTATTTGGTAGAGAAATCTTACAGCTAACATTCCTGTGAGACTCCTTCAGTGGAGAGTGTTAGCATTGCATAACATTTCCATTACTACTATTTTCTGTCATCAGTTACCAGAGTTCTGAATCCCTGTCCTAATCTGAACCTAGGAAGCTGAAAGTGATAGGGGATATGACTACTTTTATGAGTGTGTTAAAGTAATGTGGCAAGGTTATATTGCTCAGATTAGGAGAAGTTTTCTAATGATCAGAGCAGTGAAATTCTAAAATAGCTTTTAAAATAGAATAATACAGATCCTAAACTATCTCAAGACAAAGATAATGAATTCACGGGGAAAAAAAAAGTAGGAAAAGATAAGGAAGATGCTGGAAGTAGAAATAAAATTTGGGAATTTATTTTTGCCAAATTTGATACATTTGGAGACACTGAAAGTTATTTTTATATACTTAAAAAGGTCTGAAAATATCCCTGGTCACAGTATGTGATTACTTGCATGCAATTAAGCTTGCATTTTAGAATATTCCCTTCTTTTTTTTTTAAAAAAAAAGTTATCAAGTATAAATTCTGTAAATTTCATTCTGAAAATGTTTAGACCTTATTCTCAGTCCTTCATTTGTGGAAGCAATTCTCTTTTGTAAGATAATATTGGTATTTGCTCTGTAAAGAAGTCTTTTCCTTATCCTCCAAATTTGACCATTTAGTAAAATAATTCAAAGAACTACAAAACTGTTATGTAAGAAACAATGTGTCTGAGAGAACATCTCCCAGCACTTCAGTAATCTTGTCCACAGGTATAGTGATCATAATGTACAGTGAAAAATTCCTATGGGAAGATTTTACTGACCTCTGCCCAGCTAATATAAATAGCTTGGTTTCACTAGAGAGGAGTCTAAGCATTTAACATGGCTAAATACTACAGAAAGAAAAAATGAAAATCGGCAAGAGGGATTCAAGAACAAAAGGCTGTTGATTGTTCAAGTGAGGTGTCTCCTCAACTCCACATGTTTAGAATAAAGAAAGTAGTTTAAATTTGGGTTTATTAATTGTCTTCATTGATTCCATTGACTCAATTTCTCCAGTGATATTTAAAAAAAGAAGAAAAAAACCACAGCAACCCAAGAAGTGAAGTTAAAAACTATAGGAGATAGATGGCTGGTAGCAAAAACACTAAAGAGGTTGAATTAAGCTTTAAAATTGCAGCAAAGCAAAGCAAAATACCAGGATCAGTCACAGAGGTAGGAAAATGGGAAAAGATTAGTTGCAGGAAGAAATTTCAATAGCAAAGGTTATGGTTTTTTTAAGCATATAAATGTCTCTCTAAAGCTGTAAGAGCCTTAATGTCTAAGTGGATGGGATTTTTAAATAGAATTACAGTTATAACAAAGTTCTGTTTAAAATAATTATTTCTGAAATGGTCAATGCACAGAAAATGAATAGCATTTTTTTCCCCTCTTCTAGTTAAAGTAATTATGAATGTGACCTATGTCCTTATGGATTCATTATTCATTATATGTGTGTGACTAAGTTTCCCCTGACCTCTCTTCCTGATAAAAATATATTTTTGCCATAGTAAGAAAGTTTTTATAATCTTGGTGCTTTCTGGCCATCACAGCTGTAATGTTAAAAGTGTATATAAATTTACCCTTTCTTTCTTTCATTGCTTACAAGGTGTCATGGTTTAACCCCCATCAGCAACTAAACACCACACAGCCACCTGCTCCCGCTACTCCTCTCTAGTAGGCTGGAGGAGAGAATTGGAAAGAAAGGAAAACTCATGGGTTGAGATAAAGAGAATTTACTAGGATAGCAAAGGAATATATAATAATAATAATATATATTAATAATAGAAATACTTTTTAAAAGGATAATAAAATATACAAATGCACAATTTCACACCACCTGATGACTCATACAGACTACCCCATGCAGCAATTGTGAGACAGAACCAAAAGCGATCTCGTAATGATTCTGAAAGACCAAGAGAGAGCAAGAGAGCTGCCCACCAACCAACCCATGCTTAGATATCGAGTAAGATGTTTGTGATATGGAATACTTTATTTGACAAGTTTGGGTCAACTGTACTGGCTATATCCCTCCCAGCTTCTTGCACTTGCACATTAGCAAAACCTGGCAAGCTGAAAAAAGTGATTTATTCAGAAAAAAATAACATCAGTGTGTTATCAATATTCTTCATGTACCGAATACCATACTAAATCCAAACCTCAGCAACTACTGGAAAGAAAAATTAGCTCCATTCCAGCTGAAACCAGGACAAAAGGCAAGGTTGGATGAGGCTTTGAGCAACCTGATCCAGTGAAAGATGTCCCTGCCTATGCCAGGGTGTTGGAACTAGATGACCTTTAAAGGTCCCTTCCTACCCAAACCATTCTATGATTCTGTAATTCTAATCCCCTTCTCCTTCATCCTTTCTTCCCTCCCCCCATCATCTTGCAATAATAATAATAACAACCTATTAAGGTTTTAGTTTATCTATTAAGTTGGTAAGAAAGAGCTCTTCATTTAAAAACAAGTTCTGTGAAGAAGAAAAGTAAACCACCAATGGATACAGAACTACTGAGATATCTTCAGAAAAATAACAAGGGATTTACATTGAATTTAATAGGAGCTGTGAAAAGCAGTGCTTTTGTCTGCTTCACACTTCAGTGGACAGCAATTGTAATTTATTTCTGTTTGCCTGAAGTTGTGAAAGAGAATTGAAAAGCAAAACAACTGATTTAATTTCTCTAGCTCAGGAACTATCACTTTTTTTTTTTAAAGTTTTTTTTTTTCTTCAGTGCACATGAATATGAATGATTGAGGAATCTTCATACAGGTGGATGTGCAAAATAAAGAGAACGTAAATGTCTGCATCAGACATGGATTTATAAAGACTGATTGAAATTGCGGTTGCATAAGCAAGTCATATTAACAGTTATTACAGCAGGGTCTCATTTGCACTTTCGCTGTTCACAGCGAACATTTCTTCCTGGAATGTATCTGCTGCCTTGCTAAACCATCAACATTTGTCAGATGGTGAGATTAGACTCCTAACAACTTGCAGATGACATTCAGCCATAACAAACCCCCTTCAGTTGTTGACAGTTTGTCTAATAAGTGTGTACACTGCTGACATTTAGACAAGAAAATGTCTATGAAATGTGTATTCTTACAGAATGGAGCTGAAGCTGATCTTAAACTTTCTGAGGCTTGGATTTTGGTGGGTCTTTGTGTGTACATACATATTCTTCTCAGTTTGCTTGCAAACTTTCACAAGATGAAAGATTATGCTCTACCTAGTCCCCCCAAAAAATAAAAAGTACTGATGTATCAGTTAATTTTAAAACTGAGTTTTCAGAAGAATGCAATGAATTATTCGTACGGAATGTTTGCCTCCTTTTCTGCTTGTAAATTGTATTTGCAAAGTTATTGTTCTGATAATGTATTTAACATTCAGCTTTCTGTTCAATATAATTTCTGCAAATAAATCCTTCTTGTAAACAATTCAGTTGAAACTTTTTAGACATATAAAATTTAAACATGTTTGATTGGAAAGATTACATACATTCTGTATCACAGATTGGGATAATTCTAAATCAAGAGTCTACAGCATTTGTTTAATATCCATTGTTTTGAAATGTGTTTTGGCTACCAACTTCTTGTTTGCATTTTTGAGTGGAAAAAAAAAGTCTGCAAATAAATTAGACTCACTTAAAAAATAAAAAAAAATTAGAGGAAATATTTACTCAAAATTTGCACTGACATTTATTGCAAGTAAATATCCTCTACTTCAAAAACGGAATGGTAAATATTAAGTAGGAGGATACATTTTTCTCAGTTTTCAGACTTTAAATTTTTTTACTGAGTAATTTCAGTAGTTTCTATTGTTCTGGAAATTCTAAAAGAACACTTTCCTTAGGCTCAAGTTTTATAAGGTGTAAATTCTTGCAAAAAAAGAGTAGCAATTTAGTTTCCTCCGCAAAAGAATGTTGATGTCCACATAAACTAATTGACTATATAGTCAGTCACAGATTTATTAACTAGCAGTGATCAAATATTCACTGATTAATTGTTTTGGCATTTGATCTCAAGGTGCTTTGTAAATGGTTCTAATGAAAGGTGCTTTTGAAATTCCACAGCAAAGTTTTTAACATGCTTCTTTATTGCCACGTTTAATGCTTACTTAACTTTACTGAAACCTATTTTTTTTATTTGTTCCCTTTTTTCCACTGAACTAATAACTTTAAATATTAGCATTACCTGTTTTCATGGATGTTCAATCTGTAATTGATCTTTTTTTTTTCTTTTTTTCCTGCTTACTCAGGTTATTTTTTGCTTTTAGCAAATTATAGCTTAATATGCACAGAAATCCTAAAGCATAAGCTAGGAAACTGACTTTAACATATCAGTTTAGCATTGAAGGCCTTTGTGAACTTAGGAAAAACAGAGTAACTCACAGAGAATTTCACTTACATGGATTTCTCAACAAAATTTTCACATTTCTCTCCATTCTGTGTGAAATTGCTACCATCGTCATACTTCTGTGCCAAACATCTATATCTTGGTGTAAAAAAATCAGCAAATTACTTCAAGATTGAGTAACATTTTAAGAAGAAAATGAATAAGTTAAAATCAATGCTGTTTAGTAGGCAATCATTTGCCATGCAAATACATCCTGCATGCATTTTCTTAAATTTAATACAGCTTATTTTACAAAAAAACTGCTTGAGAGAAAATGCTAGAATCTGCTTTTCTAAGCATGAGGTGACAAAGTTAATTTCAAGATTGTATGTCATTGCCATGATGTTCTGGTTTTTAGACAGCTACAAAGTAGGAAAGTAGTTAGGAAAGGACTGGAAATCAGATGACTGAAATTTGACTGACAGATTGCCTGAGGAGTAGGCAAACTGTCTGTGTGGTGTCTGCCAAGTATGCCACCCCTAAGGGTTAGGTCCACAACATAGAAAAGGAAAAACAAGGGAAAACACTTCTAAGACCTAAAAAGATAATTATAGTTTCCAACTGCACAAATGTTTACTTTACCCTAAGGGTTTGTGATTTTATTGCAAATGAGTGTAGCCATTATGCATTATTAAATGAAGAAAGAGAATTTTGACTTCTTTTGACTCTACTAACTGCAAGCAAATAACAACCTGCAAGTGTAGATGTATATCTTCTGTTTGAGTGACTGATTTGGTCTATGTGGGAGCTGGAATCTAAGATGGTGGCTGGCAAACGTCTTGCTGTTTAAAAAAGTGTCATGTGCAGGTCTGGCTGTGGCTTTAGAAACTGTTTAGTAAGCATCTAATAGTAAGAAGATGATATAATGAATATCCTTTTATTTTTTTTTTTTTTTGACATATGGCAACAGAGCAGCTAATCAAGTACCACTATAACATTCAAATAAGGATGTGAGGATCACATTGTAAAGGAAATAGTAGCATTAATTGTCCAGCAATAATCAAATACAATAGGCTTGGAAGGAAAGAAGACACCAGAGTTTTTTTAAAGAAGAGCATCTAGGAGTAACTGAACACTTCTGAAGTACTTGAGAATTATCAAGGCAGTGGATATAATTTATTTGTAGTAGCTATCACTTTATCCTTCCAAAAATTTGTGGAATCAAATCTCCTTGTGGGTCATTCCATAGATTTTTCTCAGTTGATGTTCACTGTCCCCAAACACAAGCCAAAGTATAAACAGTGTAAAAATATTCAGGGTCATTGACAGTCCTGCCATAGCTCCTTAGCCTATACAGTATGAAGTTTTTGTGGAATTGTTGGGGTTTTTTTTGGCTTGGAGGAAGCAAAAATATCTACCTGTCTCTTCAATGTTTCTTTGCCAATGTAATTCTCTTCAGCTGTGCCCTACTGGAAGGGAGTTATGCTTTCTAAATATATATCACTGAAGTATGTGTGAAACCGTTCTAGCAGAAGAGCATTGTCTGCCAGTGTTTGCTGCATCTATGTTTGGGTCTGCTGGGCAAGCACAGTTTCAACAGAAGTTCAGGAAGAAGAGAGCTTGGGCTGTTTTTGTAGTGTTAAAATGAATTTGAAGGGCACTGTACAAAATAGGATGATAGAAGGTGGAGGTGATGTGGGGGGAAGAGTGGCTACTTCTGATAAAACAGAATTTTGCAGAGCTGAAGTAATAATTTCGTTGTCCTTTCTAACTAAATCAAGTATGTGTAACCAAAGAGCAGAATTTTAGTTGAGTTCCATGATTTTAGGGAGCTGGAAGCTTGATGTGACACTATTTATGCACTCACATTCAACAGGTGAATGCTGTGATGCCTAAAAACGTGTAAGATTTTGTTGCTTTGAAAAAGTGTGTTTTTATTTTTAATTTGTAAAGACTATTGAGTTTTCGCAGTCCTCTTCCTATGGTTTGGGTCTGAATTGTTTTCATTATAAGCCTGTTACTGCTTTTCCAGACTTTCTGGGGAAACAGAGAAAGGGTTATTCTAAGTCCCATCACAAGCTGGGCTATTCAGCAATGAAATAAAGTCTTTAAATGCTTAGCATTCAATCAATTATATAACTGCTGTTTTTTGTATTCATGCAGTTTGATTTGGAATGCTGCTTACAAAATACCAAATGACCATTTGTTCTTGCAGGCCAGTAGAGACCATCACTAATGTTTTCTGGTGTTTTATGTGGGTTTTCTTTCTAGCTCTGTAGGAAAACAATCAAGTTGATGCTTTCCTGCCTTAGTTTTAATTGCTAATAAATCACCCTGCTTGTACATCATGCTCTCCAGCACACAATTATCATCTGCTCTCTTCTTCAGGAGATGGCTAGAGGTGCCTCTGCCTTAAAAAACCAATGTTCTCTTGATCTTTAAGACTGATTCTGAGGAAAGATGTTCTAACGAATCTGTCAGCACTTAACTGTCTTGAATATTCTAGGTACATGCTGATTTCTCCTTCAGTGCAAAATGTCTTCAGCTGTGACCCTTTAATTATGTGTTAATGTGACCAGGATACCACAGCCTGAGAAAAAAGAAAAAGCAGCACATTTAATTTAATTTAATTTTATTTTTTTAATAGAGCCTGGTATAGTCTGTGTAGCTTCTACAGCCTAGGAACTCAGAAATTTCGGATTTTTATATGGCATACATCTTTGCAGGAGGCTTTAGTATTACATTCCCTGAAACAGTGATACATTTAAAAAACAAAATTAAGTTCCTTGGATCCTTTGTCATCATATCTTCCTTGAAACAGTTTTCAGTATCTGTGGCTCCACATATTTAAAATTAGAATAAATAATTTTATACTATCTCGGTCTCCTTGGATGGGTAAGGTTACTTCCCAGCATGTTTGCCAATAGCTGGAATAATTATGACTTTTAGCTCCTACTATGTCAGAATACAAACACACTTGAATGAGGCACAATACACTTACTAGGGAGAGACTGCGTTTGCCTTTTTAACTCTTATCATGAAACTTAGGATCTCTGCAATTCAGGATGTTGGGAGAGAGCTTTCTCAATTACTCTCTGGAACAGCCATGTGATTTGTGTACTTAAGTGTTGAGTTTTGACACTGCTGTCATATTGGATACGCTGTTTTATAATAATATGAACATAATTTATTAGAAATATAATAGAAATATAACTTAAAACTATAATGTAATAATGCACTTAATGTGAAAACTGTGTTAATGGCTGGACACAGAGGGTGACGGCCAGTGGCAGATACTCCAGTCAGAGGCCATTAACTAACAGCATACCCTAGGGGTAGGTTAATGAAGATGTTCAACATCTTCTTTAATGGTCTGGATGATGGGGCAGAATGTACCCTTGGCAAGCTTGTTGATGACACCAAGCTACAAGGAGTGGCTGATACGCCAGCGGGTTGTGCCATCTAGACAGGCCTAGACAAGCCTTGACAGGCTGGACAAATGGGCTTACAGCAACTTCATGAAATTCAACAAGGGTTGAATTGAATTCTTCAATTCAAGACAAAGAACCCCATGCACCAGTACACGTTGGGGGCCACTCAGTTGGAAAGCTGCTTGGCAGAAAAGACTGAGGGTCATGGTGGACACCAAGTTGAGCCAGCAATGTGTCCTGGTGGCAAGGAAGACTAACGGTATCTTGGGCTGTATTAACAGGAGTGTTGCCAGCAGGTCAAGGGAGGTGATCCTTGTCCTCTACCTCGGCACTAATGCGGCCACACCTGGAATGCTGTGTTCAGTTCTGGGCTCCCCAATACAAAAGAGACATGGGCATTCTGGAGACAGTCCAGTGAAGGGCCACTATGACAACTAGGGGACTGAAGCATCTCGCATAGGAGGAATGACTGAAAGAGCTGAGACTGTTCAGCTCTTTGAGAAGAAAGGCTCAGAGGGATTTATCAATGTGTACAAAAACTGGAAAGGAGGCTATAGAGAAGACAGAGCCAAGCTCTTTTCAGCGCTGCCCAGTGAGAGGACCAGAGGCAAAGATCACAAACTGAAACATAGTATATTACTTCTCAACATCAGGAAACACTGCCTCCTCTTGTCAGTTCATTTCCTACCTCTTTCTCCCTTATGACCCTTCTACTATCTCAGAACTGATTTCCTTCCCCAGTTCTAGACCCAGCACATACATTTCAAACTTAGTTTCTTTTCCTTTTTTTTTTACTCAGGCTACTTGCTTTAGTCTGTTACTATTCTAAGCCTTGAATAACTAGCCACTGTGCCCCTCACAATCAAGCAACCAAATCCTTCTTTGGGGTTTGAACTTCAGATGAGACCATTGACCAGCCTACTTTTTCTTAGTTTATGCATTTGCACAGTCTGGATCATGCCTGCTGTAGATAGAGAGAAGCAATCTGGGAATTTTACTTCTAAATTGATGGTAATGAATTCTGCTAATAAATTTTCAGAGGAAAAGAAATACAGACCTCTCTAAGACAAAGGCTATCTGAGAGTCAGTATGCCTCATTCTAGCATAAAAAGCACTTTCAGTGGAAGCCTTAGCCTTTTTTTTTCTAGAAAATGGCCATGGTATTTTGGTTAGTAGTTTTCATAATCCTGCTCATGATGGACGTGTGATATGAAATGTGTAATTAATAGTTTGACAGACTTACAGGCTATTGACAATAAGTTGGTTGATGGGAAGTGCTTGGAATTGTTAATAGGCCATACCACCATCCCCTCCTGTAATAGCAAGTTGTACCTTTATAAATGGATTAAAGCTGCTTTGTGTTATATTTTTCTTTGTCAAGGCCTCCTGTAGGCTAATTATTATCAATAAAATTTTTATTATGAGATGAGGTACTCTTCATTATTTGCACAGATGATTGCTTATGCACACACAGTAGTAACTGTTCATGTACCATAATTGTTCATGCACTTTTACAATAATTGTCTTATTTGTGTACTTTATCTAAATAGCAGTTGTTGACAGCTGAATTACTCATTCTGAACTCACCAACAACTGATACCTTTTGTTGCCAACTACTTCTATAAAGCTCTGTGAGAACAGCATGCAGATTGGGAGCAGCATTTCCTGAAGCGACTAGCAGCTAGAGAAATCCTCGTTTTACTATCATCTTGGAGTCTTATTATTTATGTCTCCCTGTGTAACTTGGAAATGGCTACTGCAGAAAATGCCACTAAATTTTTACCAAGGGAAGATTTCATTATCGGATATCAGCCTTTCTAATTATTTTTTTTTCCATCACTTCCTCCCTCAGTTGTACACTGTTTTCTTGTATGGCTTTGCTGTCTTTACATAAAGTGTCAGCCTTTTCAAGTCAGGCATATAGTTTCAAAATAGGATGATGTAAAATTTCTTTTGATGAGCAACAATCTGGGCTGCATTGCAGCTGAAGCAGACAAGTTCTTCATTCTACACCTTTTAGATGTAGGCTTCTTTCTCTAGATGCACATATGAATGGTAAACTTTAACCACTTATATTTACTTATTTTAAGAGGTCAGAGACTAACAGGTTAGATAGGAATGTCAAATGATTAGTTATATAATTTCTTTACTTTAATGTTTATGTAAAGCATTCATGGACCAAATCTGGCTCTTGGTGAAATTGTTAGGAAGTTGTGCTAGTAACAGAGATTATCTCATTTGTTTTAATGCTTGGGAGAGGAAGGTCACCATGAATATGCAATCTCCAGACAGTGCAGTCAGAACATATTCCAATACATCAAAGAAACCACGTTACTGAAGTCAGCAAATATGACAGCATTTTAGTAGGATATTCAGCAGAATAAAAGAAGATCCTACAAAAAGGTCACACGTTAAGCAGTCTAGCTTTTTGCTTCCACAGTCCAAAAATTTGTGAAAAGAAAGGAGGGACCCCTTTAAGATCACTTTTTCTACTTCCATCCTGACTGCCTTCTCTCCTCATTCTCCCTACCCCCATATACTGAGGAATAGCAGGGACGCTCCCCCCTTAAATTAAACTGATAGAATGAAACAGAATCATAGAATCATAGAATCACATGGTTGGATGGGACCTATGAGATCATCCAGTCCAACCGTCTTCCCACTACCATTGCTGCCAGAGCTACTAAACCATATCTTGTAGCTCCTCATCAAGCCACCTCTTGAACACTGCCAGGGACGGCGACTCCACCACCTCCCTGGGCAGGCCATTCCAGTGCCTGACCACTCTTTGGGAGAAAAAGTTTTTCCTCACGTCCAACCTAAACCTCCTCTGGTACAACTTGTGGCCATTACCTCGGGTCCTGCTTGTTGCCTGGGAAAAGAGGCCAAACCCCTGCTCATCACAACCTGCCTTCAGGAAGTTATAGAGAGCTATAAGGTCTCCCCTGAGCCTCCTCTTCTCCAGACTAAACAATCCTAGCTCCCTCAGCCGCTCCTCATAAGACTTGTGCTCCAGACCCCTCACCAGCTTTGTTGCCCTTCTCTGGACACGTTCCAGGGCTTCAATGTCTTTCTTGTAGTGAGGGGCCCAAAACTGAACACAATACTCGAGGTGCGGCCTCACCAGCGCAAGTTTAAAGCTGGAGTGAATTTGTTACTTCTTGTGGTAGGTCAGCCCTGATCAGGAGGAGACTATGCAGCCTCTCTCTCTCTCCCCCCACCCTCTGAGAGAATAGGGGCAGATGATACAAGAAAAACGACTTAAGGTTTGAGATAAGGACGGAGAGAAATTCTTAAAGTTACCGTTATGGGCAAAACAGACTCAACTTGGCTGGATGGCCGCACTCAGAGACAGCTCAATGTCCAAGTGGAGTCGGGTCACCAGTGGCGTCCCTCAGGGGTCCGTGTTGGGCCCAGCCCTGTTCAACATCTTTGTCGGTGACATGGACATGGTGGGATAGAGTGCACCCTCAGCAAGTTCGCTGATGACACCAAGCTGTGTGGTGCCGTTGACATGTTGGAAGGGAGGGATGCCATCCAGAGGGACCTGGACAGGCTGGAGAGGTGGGCTCGTGCCAACTTCATGAAGTTCAACCAGGCCAAGTGCAAGGTCCTGCACCTGGATCATGGCAATCCCAGGAACAAATACAGACTGGGCGGAGAATGGATTGAGAGCAGCCCTGAGGAGAAGGACTTGGGAGTGATGGTGGACGAGAGGCTCAACATGAGCTGGCAATGTGCCCTTGTGGCTCAGATGGCCTACCGCATTCTGGGCTGCATCAAGAGGAGTGTGGCCAGCAGGTCGAGGGAGGAGATTCTGCCCCTCTACTCTGCCCTGGTGAGACCCAACCTGGAGTACTGTGTCCAGTTCTGGAGTCCCCAACATAAGAAGGACATGGACCAATTGGAGAAGGTCCAGAGGAAGGCCACGAAGATGATCAGAGGGCTGGAGCACCTCTCCTGTGAGGCCAGGCTGAGAGTTGGGGCTATTCAGCCTGGAGAAGAGGAGGCTCCAGAGAGACCTGATCGTGGTCTTCCAGTACCTCAAGGGGGCCTACAGGAAAGATGGCGAGAGGCTGTTCAGTAGTGCCTGTTGTGATAGGACAAGGGGTAATGGGTTTAAATTAGAGGGAGGTAGATTTAGACTGGATATTAGGAAAAAATTTTTTACAATGAGAGTTGTAGAGCACTGGAACAGGTTGCCCAGAGAGATGGTGGATGCCCCATCCCTGGAAACATTCAAGGCCAGGTTGGATGGGGCCCTGAGCAACCTGATCTAGTCAGGGATGTCCCTGCTTCTTGCAGGGGGGTTGGACGAGATGACCTTTGAACGTCCCTTCCAACTCTGGTCATTCTATGACTCTATGATTATAGATGATTTACTATACATGATTTACTATGACTAGGAAAACTATTTATTTATTTCTAAAACTAGCAGGAGAATGAGACAGGGAACAAGATAACCTCTCTCCCACCCCTCCCTCTTCCCAGGTTTAACATTATCTCTACAACTTTCCCTCCAACCCCCGAGCGGCACAGGGGGGAAGAGGGAATGGGGGTCGTGGTCAGTTCATCATGCATTGTTTTACGCCACTGCTTCATTGTCATGGGAAGAATTCCTCACATTCCTCCCCTGCTTCATTGTGGGGTCCTTCCCACAGGCCACAGTCCTTTGTGAAACTGCTCTGGCATGGGTCATCTCTTCCATGAGGCGTAGTCCCTCCAGAACAGCTGCCCCAGCGGGCCCTCCAAGGGCCACAGCCTCCTTCAGGCATCCGCCTGCCCCGGCGTGGGGTCCTTCATGGGCTGCAGGTGGATGTCTGCTGCTCGGTGGACCTCCATGGGCTGCAGGGGGACAACCTGCTCCACCATGGTCATCACCACAGGCTGCAGGGGAATCTTGGCCAGGAGCGGCATTACTCCTCCCCCTCCTTCTTCACTGACCTTGGCGCCTGCAGCTGTTCCTCACAATAAAAATTCTTCACAACAGGCTGGCAGATGCCTCTCAGGATCTTTTTACATCTCATTCACATTTCGTCTCCTCTCCACTTCTTGCAGCCGGGCTGGGCCTAGTTGGGCCCAGTCAGTCACCCAGCGGGAGGCCAGAGGGTGAGGCCTGCAAGGCCTACAAGGCTTGCGCCTCCCCCTCTCTGCCCCCGCTCAGCTACTTCACATCTTCTCCTTTTTTTTTTTCTGTTTTCCCCTTCTTAAATACGTTATCGCAGAGGTGTTATCACAGGACGTCCGCCCTAGGCCCGGCCGAGTCCACTGAACAAAGAGGAGCGACTTCTAGCAGTTTCCTACAGAAGCTACCACCTTAGGCCCCCCCCCCTCACTAAACAAAACCAGAACACTTGTATTTCATTCATTCATCTTTCAAAGCACTTTAAACCAATCCACATTTTGTAAACAAGATAAATGTGTTGACTACTGATGGAGACAAGTAACAATTGATGACTAAGAAAGGCACATAGATTGTTCATATTTAGAATGAGCTATGGACCTACTTACTCTTTTGTTCGTTGAAAGCTTAATTTAAAGAAGCAATTTATTTGGTGCGACTTATACCATCACCATTAAAACATTATAAACAGATTGTGTTGTTTTTTTTTTTTTTAACAAATATAATTACTGTTACAGTTGACTAGGAAGTATTTAATATTCTAAAATGTTAATGAAAGTTAGATTTTTTAAAATTTTCCTTTCTCTACCTTTAGTTGTTTCCTATATAATTGTAGAAAAGTCTGATAAGTAGCAGAGCTATTTCTAACAGACATCTTTATTCTGAACACTTATTGTGCTAGTGTCAGTAATGTAAAGAATGGATGGAAACACAAAAGGGTTTTGCTTATGTGTTAGAGATGTTACAGTGATAAGTGGACACTTAGACAAGCGACTTGTTTCTAAGTTTCATATGTGAACTCACACAAAGACTTTAATATTCTGATTTGCTTTCCATCTCTTTCTATTTCTGTTTGATTCTGTCTTGGTAACTATAACACTCCTCTTCTGGTGTACAGATCACCCTAGAAAGATTATTATTATTTACATAGTTAAAGTATCAAAATGTTTTGAAAATGTATAATATAAATACACTTCAAAAATTTCCCCAAAGTGGTAAAGGAAAAATATGACTGGGTAAGATAAAATGAAAAGAACTTGCAGTCTGTAACACAAAATTAATGAATTTCTCCCCTTCCGTCATTCTTTATCTTTGTTTCAAATATTTTGACTTTTCTTTCTGGAACAACCATGATTCAAGTTTCACCTCTTTCTATCACTCCACCTGGCCTTTTTAAAACGTGGCTGCATCGTCTGAGAAGTAAATGACTAAGCACTATCAGAAGTTTCAAATCTCCTGTCTCATTTTGCTGTTGCTTGCATTGCTGAGGAGTAAGAAAGGCAAGGTCATGCACTGTTTATTTCCATTTTCTGGAATAATTTTTTTTCAACCCATTAAAAAGAAATGTATGTAACATAACTTTTGTAAGTAAATAGTTTCTACTTTTTGCTGGTTCAGATGTAATGAGAGGAAAACAGCATTTTACACTGCATAAAATAAGGATAATGAGACAAAAAATGAAAACAAGAGGTTATGTTTAGGTTTCTTGCTAGCTGTATATAGAAATGGATGCATTTCCCCTAACTTAAGGCATCAACAGCATAGACGTCAACAGCTAGTTTGTTTTGTAGACTTCCTCTGTAAACAATGGATGAATCGTGCAATTTACGAGTATCTACTTATTTCTATAAACTAGAAATGGAGGCAAACAAGTTAGCATTAATAGCAGCATCTGGAAGTCAGATGAAATACACCTAATTTCTGATGACTAACAAAGGAGCAAATGATGTCGAAAAACTGTCTTAGTTCTCTCAGCCTGTTCTCATAGGAGAGGTGCTCCAGCCCTCTGGTCATCTTTGTAGCCCTCCTCTGGACTCAGTCCATGTCCATGTCCTTCTTATGTTGGAAGCTCCAGAGCTGGATGCAGTATTCCAGGTGGGGTCTCATGAGAGCAGCATAGAGGGGCAGAATTGCCTCCTTCAACCTGCTGGCCATACTTCATTTAATGCAGCCCGAGATACCATTAGATTTCTAGGCTGCAAGCACACATTGCCAGATAAACGTTCAGCTTCTTGTCCACTAGCACATCAAAGTCCTTCTCCTCGGTGTGGCTCTAAACATATTCCCCACCCAGCCTGTATTTGTGCTTGGGATTACCCCGACCCATGTGCAGGACCTTGCATGTGGCCTGGTTGAACTTTATAAGGTTCTAACAGGCCCACCTCTCCAGCCTGTCCAGGTCCCTCTGCATGGCATCCCTTCCCTCCAGAGTGTCAACGCACGACACATCTTGATGTCATTGGCAAACTGGCTGAGGGTGCACTCTATCCCACTGTCCATGTCACCAGCAAAGATGTTAAACAGGGCCGGGCCCAATACTGACCCCTGAGGAATGCCACTCATCACCAGTCACCACTTGGACATGGAGCCATTGACCACTACTCTCTGAGTGCAGCCATCCAGCCAATTCCTTATCCACTGATAAGGATTTGACAGAGTGGTCCATCTGTCAAATCCATGTCTCTCTGGTTTAGAGACAAGGACACTGTGCAGGACAGTGTCAAATGCTTTGCACAGGTCCAAGTAGATGATGTCAGTTGCTCATCCCTTGTTCAATGATGCTGTAACGTTGTCATAGAAGGCTGCCAAATTACTCAGGCATGATTTACCACTAGTGAAGCTATGTTGGCTGTCACCGGTCACCTCCTTGTATTCCACGTGCCTTAGCATGATTTCCAGGAGAATCTGCTCCTTGTCCTTGCACAGCACAGAGGTGAGACTGACCGGCCTGTAGTTCCCTGGGTCTTCCTTGTTCCCCTTTTAAAAATGGGGGTTATATTACCCCTCTTCCAGTCATTGGGAACCTCACCAGATTGTCATGACTTCTCATCAAATATGATGGACAGTGGCTTGTCAACTTCATCCATCAGTTCACTCAGGACCTGTGGATGCATCTCATCGGGTCCTGTGGACTTGTGTACCTTCAGGTTACTTAGATGTTCCCAGACCTGCTCTTCTCCTTCAGTGAGTGGTTCTTCATTCCCCCAGTCCCTGCTTTTGCCTCCTGTAACATGGTTGAAGTGGACAGAGCCCTTATCCGTGAAGACTTTATTTAAATTATATCATAATTTATATCCCAGGTAAAGGGGAAGGAGATAGCAAATGTGGAAAAAAGAATTCTTACATTTTTACTGGTTTTCAATAAGTTCTATCAAACGTTACAGTTACTACTTGAGTGGGCAGCTCCTCTTTCAAAACCTGGTCTGTGGCAGTATTGCCACAGGAAGCCTTGCAAAACTCTAAATCTTTCCTAAGGCCACAAAAAAGTGTTTAATTTCCTCTAAACTCAATATGCACTTAACTAGAAGAACAGAACATAGAATCAGATTTTAAGCAAAAGGTACCTAGGAAGCAGGAAGGATCTCTGTTTCCAGAATGTTGAGCCTGTATCTGTCACTTCATTTAAATTCTTCTTCCTTTTGAAGTAATATGCAAACAACATTTACAGACTACAAATGAAATAAATTAAGAAGTTACGAGTGAGACTCGAGTTGTTTACAAAACTAAGGGGCTGTGAGGTGCCAGAGAGAAGTCTAGTTGTCTGCTGGAAGGTTATGCTATCACTCTGCTAATAAAAAATAAATAGATTATAGAATGTCTGCAAAATAACAATTAGAGAAAGAAGAGGGAACCCATATTAAACATCAGAATACAGCTTTGATTTCCTGTTGGGATGCAGATTAATATTTATTAGTATAAGTTTAGATACTGAAAGGTCTTTTTAATCAAGGTGAGAGGCAATTTTCATTAGACAATCTTTAAAAATGGATAAATATGTATGAAGAGATTAAATATCCGTCATAGCAAAATTCTAATAAGGATCAGAAAATATATTCCTCTGTAATCCACTAAAGGAAACAACATTGCTTTTCTCTTCAGTAAAGAGACTGCTATTGTGATGAATTAAAAAAAAAATGAAGGAACAAGATTTCTTTTTTTTTTTTTTTTTTTTCACTAGAAAGGAAGAAGAAATTATTCAGGAATAATTTATATGGTCAGCGGACCATTGCACTCGTAAGCATTATTTTTAAGCATTATTTGTTTTTACTTGCTGCATTTCAGTGCCATCCACAGTGAATGCACTTTCCTTTTCATTTTAACCACCTATTTTGAGGTGCTACTGCTGACAGTACATGTCAGATGGCTGCTAATTTATCCTTGGAGCAAAGCTATGCAAGGCACTGTTTGCACTAAGGATAAATTTGACCTATTATATGAAAGCATATAATAAGTTATAGTAAGTAGCCCATTACAATGAAGTGGTCAAGCAAAACCTTATAGCTAAAGATCTTTGTTGCATTTCATGGAAGTTGTCTGGTGGTTTGAGAAGAAAACTCCATCATATGCCAAACACATATTTTGACACTATCTCTTTTTCTAAATTCTATAGTTTAAAATGACCTAGTGAAAATTTGGAGATTATATATTGTACATTAATTGATAGAAGAATGATCTAGAATCCAAATTTCATACATTATACAGTAACACTATTGCACTGCACTACTGCCACTTTTGAACGGTAGTGCATTGACATTTGTAGTGTTGTGGGTCACCTCATTACACCATGGTGAGCCATAGTTTCAATGTGATATTAATTAGATGCTATAAATTTTTTATTCTTCCTATATATAAGAGTGGGGGGAAGAGTATAATAAAGTTTCTGACTCTGGGAGATTTGTTTTGCTAGAAGTGATAGGTTTTGTTTCACTTCTAGGAAGAAGGGATGAGTAAATTTGTTTTAAGATTAGCATCTCTGCAGTATCCTGCTTTGTGTTCAGCTCCAGAGTTTCAAGGCTGTGAGTACATCTGAAATAGGCTAGTCAAAAGTAGTACAGACAGGGTCAACCTTGCTGTCAGATCACAAAAGCAGTGCAGTGGAAAGACTAAGAGCTTAAGAAGAAAAATAAATAGGGAATAATAAGACTTTTCAAACTGAGGAAACTGCGGGGAAAAAAAACCCACAAATGGTGTGTAGGTGTCCATCTTACCACTCCTACTAAGGGAGACTGAGGAACAGAGAAAAAGCCATGGTTACTACCCACTCTGTTTTGTTCACAGTTGTCCACGAGATCTGAGGATAGTGACTCTTGTCTCACTTTTAATTTGAGCTAACCACAACTCCTTTAGAAGGCTTCCCGTATATGCTTGATTGTAAGCTGTAATAAACATGAATCCATCTGCTGAGAGTGAAATCAAAATAAAAATTCAGCATTACCTGTTAGCTTAACCTCTGAAATACTTTTTTACTTTTTCTTCTCATCCTGCTTGCCCTCCTGTTGACATAGGTCAAGTTTGGGGAGAAGGTGGGGGAAAGCATACCTGCTGTAGCTGGCTCAAGTATAAAATCTTGCTGATTGAATTCCTGGATGGGCCCAGCCTCTTCTGGTTGGGACAGTGAGCAGAAGTGGCTCACAGACTCTTCCTCTGGCACCCAGAATGAAGCATGGAAACCTGCTGGGGTCCAGTTTCCTGCCTCAGTTGAATGCTAACTCATGCTAGAGAATAGTGTTGTGCATCATGCAGCTATCTCACAGGGCTTTCAGAAGCACTAACACCGTGGCCAGGCAATATTTCTGAAATTGTGCAGAGAATTAGATGACTGTTGAATGAAGGTCAGTTGGTCTTCTTGTAGCCTTTGCTATATTTTTTATTTCTCTAAAAAGAAGTTAAGTAGTTTAGTCTTCTCCCTTGGGAGCACTTAGAAATGCATCTCTCAGAAAGGATGCTGATAGTAGAAAGAGAATTGTTCATTATTGAAGGCATATTTTATCCTCCTCAGAACACAGCTGTGTGGGTCGTTTGTGTTGTTCTTGTTTTGTAAATGAGTCATTTTGACTTTGTATTTCAGAAGGAGCCTTGGAATTTGCATTTTGTAACAAAGAAAATAATTTTGGAATATTCATACCTTGACTAAAAGAGAAGGAGAGATAATTTTTGTGTTTCAGTGAACGAGAGCTTTTATTAGGAATGTGGCCTTGTATCTGGAGAATAAATTCTGGAAAAAAAAAAAAAAATTCCCAGAAATTAAGTTTAAGAAAAGGCCCTCTTCTTTCTTTAGCACTAAAACCACTCATCTATTTTTTTTTTTTTAGGTTGTGATGGACCTTCTTAACATATAATGCTTTCTTGTGACCAATAGCTAATTTATATTACTGTTATCAGTATTTGCTTTATGGAGCTTATTTGCTTTTTATTTTTTTTCCCCTCACAAGAGCATGTCTTTATTTGTGTTGGCAATTCTTAACCTCTGGCATTTACATTACAAAAAATGTTGCATACATGCACCAAAGCTATAGACAATGTGAGTTAGAATAGCAGACTACAACAAAGACAGATATACATTAAGGCCAAAATTTGTACCTTAACTATTAGGGTCTAGTCAATCTTTTCTGAAACAACAGAATGCCTGATTGTTACAAAATGCAAACTCAGATAATATCTTCCTTTTTTAAAAAAAAAAAAAAATTGATCTACACTCCGAATCTGAAATGATAGAGTAATATTAAAAGCAAGTTGCATGTTTTTCTTTTTTTCCCATCAGGAAAAGAAAAGAGAACTCAACAGTCTTTTCTTACTACTTGAAAACTCAGGTCACAATTCTTGATAGGAGAAGGCACCTAATGACTGACTTGCACTACTGGAAAACTGAAGTGAAAATTTGCATCCAACAAAAGTGTTCAAGCCAAAATTAAATGATACATAGCCTACAATATGATAGCCTTTTCGAACCAGAATGAAATGATACGTAATCCATGTCATGATGGAAATGTGTACACATTTCCTATTGCATTCTAGTCCATGTTTTAGTACTGACAAGATAACAGAAAATATGTAGGAGAGAGGACAAAGCTCGTGTTAGAGCCTATCTTGTTTGCCGTTTCTAATAATGTTCCTTTAGTTAAACAGACCTGGAGAAAAATTTGGCTAAAGCAGATCATAAGGATGTTACAATGAAATTAAGTCTTTATCATATGTGACTCAAGACTATGTCCCAAGGAAAGGTACACTGACTTCAATAGAATTAAGGAATGCACTTCTTTATATCTGAAGTTTGTTCATTGGACATTTGTCTTAGAATGATTTTGATAATACTGTTGACTCTACAAAGATTGTGGGTTTGAGTCTGTGAATAATAATAGTGCATCAATAAAGTGGCTTCATAAAATACTCTTTGACTGTCCAGTTCAATCAAGAAGAAAAATATCAATTTTATAGAGAAATATTAACCTAATCCTTGTTGAAACTTAGTTCATGAGGACTGAATTCTCAGTTGTGGTTGATTTAAGGATCTGGAAAGGGGATAGTCTAGGGTTTTAATCAGATTTTTTTTTTTCAAATTGGATCTTTAGGTCTCAGGGAACAGGAGTTATTATGCCATTGTTCTAGCAAGACAGTGTAGCAAGTATCTAGTCACCTGTGTTAAATTCTTATATAAGACTATCTGTCTAGGAAGTATTGCATAGGGTTAGTGCATGACTATACAAAACAAATTACTAAGCTAAAGTTTAAAAAAAATTAATGACAGGGAACAGAACTTCCACTCTTGAGGCTCTGAGAGTTCTGTGGTCTTCACCAAGTCAGAGAGCTGTCTGCAGATGACAGCTGATGGCACAAAATGACCTGTGGAAGGTGGGACCTTCAAACATTGAGAGAACTTTCTCAAATTTTGCCTGGACTTTTACTGTAGTGTGCTGACATAATTAATTGCCCTGGTTCTTTTCCTCTGCCTTTATGACTCTCATACTATTCTCCTGTCTGCTCTGGCATAGTCACTCATTTTACCCTTCTCTACGTGCAACTTCATAGGTATAGTTTTGATTTAAAACGCTTGCTGTCATTTCATATCTTGATCCTCAGTTTCCATATTTTGTCCTTTCAGATGACCTCTGGGCTATGAGCCATCTGTTAACATCGGAAGTAAACCAAAAGAGCCCGCAGGCCGATAGACTAGGTACAATTTGCTGCTCCTTAGGGACAAAGTCTATTCCAGTTTATTGCAACTGAGATACTGGATTCTGCTTCCACCTTAACTCCTAGAGAAGGAGAGAAATTACCATTTCCATAAAGATCCAAGCATTTTGCAGAGTAAACTGGAATAGACAGTATGAAGCACAATCATCATTATCACTTGAGATGAGACATTCAAAATCCACAAAACACAATTATACTGGCAATGATAGTTATAACTCACATGGACTGCAGTGTATAAAAAAATCTTCTAACTGAAAATTAATATGTTAAGAAAGGTGCATTTGTTTTTAAAAAAATGGTTTCTTTGCATTTGCAAGAACACTGTTAGCCAACATTTTGGTAGACTCCAGGCATTCTGATTGTTATTTTTTGGCTATTGTCTGAAAAAATTTTCAATGTTTATTTTGCATACTACAGAACTGAAGATGAACTCTCAGGTCATAGATCTGTATTTGACTACGTCCTTCAGCTGTTGGGAATATGGGTATAAATGAATGTAAGTTGTGCTTACAAAACATGAAAACATTTGTGCAGACAATTTGAGGCTAAATATGTCATCTGTGGTTGTTAGGAGTGAAGATAACTTCTGAGTTGTCAACTCCAAGGAAAGTATATGTATCTTAAAAGGGAAAGGGAAATGGGAGATTTTGCTTTTTTCACTTCAGAAACTGAGACAGTTTGTTTTTAATTTTTCATAAGAATGTTTGGAGTATTCCACATCACCTTTGGGAGCAGGTAGTGATTCATGCATCTGTGGATTTCTGAACACTAAATCACTGAGGTTATGAAGTCATCCAGAGGCTGCTGTCTTAAACTGGGGCAAACCCACTAACCTCCTCAGAACCATAGCAATTTGCATTAGGTATATTTGTTTTGCTCTATTTACGTTTAAATAGTGAAAAAAAATTGGAAAGAGGAAAAAATAATTCTACCATCTTTAAAATATTCAGTGTGCTACTATTAATTATAATATTTGGTTGTCCTACCTAGGTATGAAAAAACCAAAAAGGGATAACATAGGGGAGTATATGGCCTGTAAATTAATTCTAAACTGAAATTACATGATCTATTGTGCAAATTGTTCGTATAGCATCTGACATTCAAAATTTTTCATGCTATCAATCATAGAAGATCTTTTTACCATTTTTAAGCAAATTGATGCTGTTACTTTGAAGTGTCACTCTCTCAGTATGCAAGTGAATGCACATGTCACTGGAATTAACTAAATTAGATAAATTCTGATCAATCTTTGCTGTTGTAAGTCTGACATAACTACATCATCCTTACTTATTTGTATGCAAGTGAAACAGAATTTTCACTATAATAGGAAATGCTACTTAGATAGACTGGGCCACATGCCCGTCTATTCTACTAAAGAAAAAGTGGACTTTTGTGATTATATGAAAAACTACTTAAATTCCTTTTGAGAACTGGATTAATTCTAAATACACATGATTCCTGTAAAGTTTAACTAAACAAATATGTGCATTCTTGCTGTGTAGTAAGAATTTAAGTAATTTTATACCTGCTGATGATAAATATATGATAGATTTTTTTAACTTGCAAACCTAACCTTTTAATATGCAACTTTCAATGCCAGCAATACAGAAAATTCAAGTATACCTTGATTATACCTCAAGTATACCAAACTAGCTCTGTTCCCAGATGATCTTTTAACTTCTGTGAGATTAGATGGCTGATGGTCATATTACTGACGTCCTATCCATCAAAATATTCAGAAACGTCTCTGAGAGATGAACTGCCTGTTAGATAAGTAGAGTGGATCAGGAAATAAATAAATATTTTTTTATACTTTAATTGTCACATCATTTTATATCATCCAGATAATTTATTAAGAATTGTTTCCTGAATTGTACAATTAGCTAATGAAGCTTTTTTTTTCTAGTTCTATTCAGAAAATCAAATACCTCAATTGTTTTACTATATACTTCCCCTTGTGTGCATGCATATTATAGCACAAATTGCTAATTTACTTTAAATCACGTTTTTACAAGTTTAACATTTTCCTGCTTTGCACTTTGTGAGGTTTTTTTTTGCAGGGCCATTGTTTGTTTGTTTGGCTAGTTGAGGGATTTAGGGTTTTTTTTGTTTGTTTGTTTGTTTTTCTTCCCCACACATAGGCAAAGTAAACACAGGCTGGATGAAAACTGTGACTGTAAAACTTCATCTGCTGTATAACACTAAACAGTGTCCCTAGAAAATTTTCAACATCTTGGAGAACCTACGAGGAAATTTTGCTATATTTAATTACTTGGAAAAAACAACATACATACCACATATGTAAAAATTTATCTGGCCTAATGGTATGTAAACTAGTTATGTAGGTATGAGTCATAAGTGTGACTTTCTTCTCACTTTTTATCTCACCTACAGCATCTCTAAGAGGTTAAGATTTAAGGAAGCAGATTACCAAGTTACTCAGCAGAAACATTGCTATCTGACCGCTTTTTCTTAGGTAATGTAGTATTTCCAATTTATTATGCTGTACTTAGAAACACTGTGTAGGGAAAATAAGTAGCTAAACAAATTGGAACTTGGCAGGCTTCTTTGTGGAAAACATTACAGACTTTATGGTTGGGGGAAAGTTGCCTTGGAAGCTAATACTCTTATGGATTTCTGCTCATTTTTGAATTTACAGGAGGAAATTTCTGATTAACAAAAGCCACTTCGGACTAAATGGAAAAGATTTGGCAGATAATGTAGATGAATCTTTTTCCAGCTTCAGAGATTTCATCAAGCTAGAAAATTGTATCTTATTTTTTGAAAGGAACCCAAGTAATGATTCCAGACCATGTTATTCAGTATGTGTTAATATATATTGACATAGATGTGTCAGAGAAATAAATTTAATTCAGGAGTTGGCATCAATAAAAGACATATTTCACAGAGTAATCTGAATTCAAACCCTGAATATGAAATTTGCCTAACATTACGTTAAGCCCAGCTTGAAAATTGCTCTGTAGAGAAAAATTCTCCTTGAAAAGGAAATATAAAGATCTTATCAGATCAATAAGCCTCCTTCAGCATGTCTATTTTTCTATCAAGTCAGGCTTCTCTATCACATACACAGGAGTGATTAAGATGGAAAAAAATATTTATTTTACTGTTCTATTAAGTCATAAACTAACTCTTCATGTGAAACTTATTTTAAATGCCACATAACTTAAATTAAAATACCACATCTACTGAATGGAGGCCTTAGACTTTTTGTAGCAGTAAGAAGTATAAGCATTAAAGATCACACATGCCTCCTACCTTTGTGACTAGGAACACATATCAGGCAGCATTTGCATCAGTGACCTATGTGCATGGATATTTTTAATGTGTATGTCTATTCTTCAGAAGAAAAGAAAGAAACTAAAAAACTCACTACATTGTTAGTGGAATATAGTCACTATTGTTAAATGAATGAAATAAAGAAAGCAGATTCCAACTTCTCCAAAGAATGTCAAAATTTCATACCAAGTAATGTGTTGCCACATTAAAATTTGACGTCATAAAATTGGTACTTGAAATGTATTTTTTTCTTGATTGACCAGGCCCCTAAAAGAATAACCTTCATGGATGCACATACTAAAATGAAACTATGAATTTAAAATAAATAGAATAAGTTGTAAAAGCAGCTATCTTGAGATGTCTCTGCCACTGACTGCACATCTCTGCTAACGAATCCACAGAAGCCTCTCAACATGGAAGTATTTGGAATGAAGATAAAAAGCTCATTTTCACAGCACTAATCTTAAATGCAATCGTGGAGAAACAAGCATGCAGTTTGAGCTTTGACTGTACTACAGAAATCCAGGTTGGATCAGTCATTGAGATCTGCTTTTAGAAATGTTATTTTATTGTTGATTGTGGTCTGTTTTCCAGGAATTTAACGTCTTTTTTTCTTTTCAACTTAAATTTATTTATCCAAATACCAAACAACTCCATTGATTCTGAACCGAACCTCTGACTTTGGCATGTTCTTAAACAAGCAGCTTGCTTTAGATATCGACCAGCAGAGATATCAGATTTTGATATAATTTTTCTCTACTTTCTTTCTGTATCATCTTCTTCAGGTGATGCAGCACTTTCAGAAATGGCAATTAATCACCGAGGACTACTAGGCAATTTGAAGATGTCCATGGGGAGACAGTATCAAAGACATTGCAAGCTCTAAAATTAACATCAAAGTGATTATATCCAAAAATGACTTGTACCTACTACTGCTTTCACAGCAGCAAACTTTTTCATTTAGAACATTTTATGTATCTCGTGACTATGTTCACAGCTTTTCTGAGAGAAAAAGCTCTAAGAAGTTCTTTACTCAGAAAAACAAAACTGACTACAGATTTCCTGACTGTTAACATAATTTTAATGATTGCATAAAAGATTAAACCCAGAAAAGATCTTTGGTTGAAAACAACTGAAAAAAAACCCTACCACCATCTCCTCCTGTACTCCCTGTTTTTTAACTTAGCACTGACACATAGATTGTATCTTTTTTTTTTTTTTTTTTTTTAAATTCTTAATGTTTTGTTTCTCTGGGGAGATATTTCACTTTTATAGTAGCAACTCACCTTTAACACAGTCTAGAAAAGTTTTCGAATAATTTGATGTGTAGAAAAGTTGAGATACTTTCACAGCACAGTCTGTTCTGCAGGTGCAGAGGAGGCCCAGCAAGGTTGTGAGGGCAATAAGGACTTAATATCAGTTGATTCTGACTTTTACTGTTAAGAGAGAGTCAGAGAGATGATCATACAAAATACTGAAAGGAAAGGTAGTTTGGGATTCCTCCAGAGAAATAAAAATGAGAAAAGGGTCTGAATTCAAATTCAGACAGTTCTATTAAATATGACCCAAAATTTGAGTTTAGTATTTCATTGTTAAACGGACAAAACCTGGACAAAATCCAATGGGTAATTATAGTAAATAAAAAGAAAGATTAAAATTAAGAAGAAGATAAAGGACAAGTGATTAGTGTGGCTGATTATTAATATTTTGATGCAAAATTGAATATACAATATTAGTAGTTACCTCTTTTTACTGGGAAATATATCCAGAAGATCTGCCTTTAATGCTACATACCAAGTACTTACGTCTTCCTATTTTTTATTTAAACATAGTTTGCAGTACTGTATTATGTTCTTAGTGGATGACACTTGTTGTATTTAGATGTGATATTGATGTGAAAAATTTTAGAGAGTTCTTCCATTTTCAGCAAAGTATTTACACAGTATGCAAAACAGCTGTTTCATAGAAATTAGCAAAACTGTACATGTTTGGAAGAGTTTTTTCAATCACACTCACAATAATAATATTCTCTTAGAAGGCTGAAGAGAGTAGTTAGCTTCATGCTGTGCTATGGGGTAAATTTTTCTACTTCCATTACTTTTATCACAAAATATTTATCTGACACAACATGAAAGACTCAAATGCAAAAAGAAGAAATGTAGCAATTGGTTCTTTGTTTTCATCATACAATATTTCTGAGTGGTTTTTATTAAAAAAAAAAAATTGTTTTCTTTTATGATGCTGTGATAGCAAGTAGCTGGTGTGTTGAAGTAACAACTGGGCAATTATTTCTTCTAAGAGTATGCAGCTGACACACATACTCAGAAAAAGATTTTAAAAAATCATCAGTGCAGAGCATTGCTGAATGCCAATATAAAGTGATTCATTATCTACAGGGAATATTTTCAAAATCACTAAAATACCCAGGAGAAGTAATTGAACTGAAAGTTAATGGCACTTGTATTGCTAAATCTCTTGGGTGTTTCTGAATGTTCAGCTTCTGCATGAATATATTACAAATAATGCAGCTGGAATGCTTGGAAAGATCTGCTTGCCAGTTCTTCCTTAAATACTCAATGGTTCTTGCGGTCAACATTTGTCTTCCAAAAATGTGTACATTTTATACGTTATTAAAGTCAGTTTATTATTTTGCTTTACTTGATTGTCCATAATCAACTGCAGATCTAGTTTTCTGAACATATGTTGAAATCATCCATAGGAGGAAATGCTTTTTTTTTATGATGAGCTTCTGAATTCAGTTTATCTTGGCCAGATTCTTTGCCATGAAGAGTAATTTTTCTTGTCAAATTTGGTATTCTTTATGAAATGCTGCTCAGGATGAGTATCTCAAAGCTAGAGATTTAGCCATTGAGTCTATATCTCGTTAAAACAAGGAAGAGTTTCAAACCTAGTATCTCAAGTTTATGAGAAGATTAGTCTTGGGTACAGCTAGATGGTTTCCCTAACTAAGCAACAGGGTATGTCTTCCGAGCATATTCTGTTGGAGCTCTCAACTTCAAGAAAATGTGATATTGCTGTGTGATTTGATGTCTGTTAGGTTTATGGTTTTAAATGTTTTATTAGTTTTTACACATTCCCAATGGCTCTGTTGTATAATACTCAGGCTGTGTATTTGGCTTGTATCAGGGAACTCTGAATGTAATAAAAGTGTCACTCGCTTCCTGTTTTCACAGCCTTGATGATTTTGACCTACAATGCTATACAGCAAGAACTTCAGTGATACAATCTAGTTGGTTGGTGCTGTATTAGTATTAATCTGAAGTCATGTCAGGTGGCCTAAGTCACTTTAGTGATGAATGGTCCCCCTTGCCTTGCTTGTAATGCCTGAGGGGTTAATAATTTCCCTCTATGTGGTACCTTATATTTCATTTCACTTTTTTCAACTGGTCTCTATGGTCATTGATTGTAAAGTCTCACCACTTCCATTTTTGTTAGGAAAATGACACTTAGTTGAATTCTGTTTATTTGGTTTTTTGTTTTTTTTTTTTTTTTTTTTTTTCTTGGGACTATGCAAAATGTTTTGACAAACATGTGAGCGGGAAGGTTATTCATGGGACAGAATTTCATATGAGGAGAGATTTGGTTCAAGAAAAGTCAGTACTGAAATATGAACCAAACTCACGTCTCAGGAGTGTCTGATTTAGATGATTAATCAGACTTCCCAAACATTTACTAAGTGGCTTGATGATTATGTTTCAAGATAGAGTTGGTTTGTGTAGCCATCTGAATATTTAATATTAGAGTAGAGCTGCTCCAACAGGAACCATAGAGATAGACTGCTATACTTTCTGAGGGGGTTTAGCCCTAATCACCACACAGTTTCTCATTCACTCTTGCCCTCCTCAGTGGGATGGGAAAGAGAATTGGAAAGAAAGGAAAACTTGTGGGTTGGGACAAAGACAGTTTATTAGAATAGCAAAGGAAGACTACGATAATAAAAAATATAAGGAAATATACAAAATGAACAATGTACAATTTCTCACCACCCAATGTACCAATGACCGATACAGCTCATTCCAAGCAGCGATTGTGGAAAAGAAAATAAGCAGCAAGCAAAGAAGTAAAAGTCAGCCAGCAAGGTAAAGAGGGCGATGCCAGTGAGCAAGAGAAAGATGAGATACCTACCCTGACCAACACCCACTTATATACTGAGCATGACGTTTATGGCATAGGATACTCTCTTTGGCCAGTTTGGGTCAATTATTCTGCCTGTCTTTCTCCCAGCTTCCTGTATCTGCACATTAGTGAGACCTGGAAAGCCAGACAGTGTCCTTAGTCTCATTCACAATAACTCATATCATCAGTGTATTTAGCAGTATTCTTCACATCCAAAATTGAAAACCCACCAGTTACTGAAAGGAAAATTTACTCCATCCCTGCTGAAACTAGGACACTTTCCTTTTATTTTTTTTTTTGGTGTGTCCATGCCCCTCCCCTCCTGTTTCTTCTCAGCTAAATCTGTTTTAAAACATACGAGCAAGTGGCTGGTGTGGCTGATTTTTCTGACTGCATCCTTTTGCCATTCTCAGCTCTTAGAATATTCTTGTGGTTTTGTGTTGGGTATATTCATTTCCAGAATTACTTCTTCTCTGGTGGAGAAAAGTCAGCATTCAAAAGTTAATAAAAAGAAAATTTACTTTCCTTAAATACTGGGGACATTCAAGCCTGGTAATTCCATTTTAATACACTTTGTATTAGAAAGGGTTTGTCTGGAATCTAACTTGACTAAGCACCATGGAAAGGGGTAATGACAACAGTACAGCATTATATTTAATTAGTGAAGACAAGATTCTTCCTTTCTAGGGACATTAATTTGTTGCATTGATCAGCCTCTAGAAAATTCAAGGGTGAATAGAAAGAAGTCTCCTGCGTCAAAAATCTCTGTTTAAAATCCATTGCTGTTTGTAATTCCTGAGTCTCTGGAATTTGACATAGACAGAAAAATGGAAAGCACATAATTAAAATATTTTCATTTCACGTTATTGTCTTTGTTAGTCACTGGTAGACCATTTAATGAAGTTTGTGAAATTCATTTTTTATGAAATATACTTTGTTGTAGTATACTACATAACAAAACATATATAATGTAAATGGAAAAATAAAAATTAAGAGTAAAGTATCGAAAACAGTTTCTCGTGGAAAGGTTTGCTAGTGTAATGACTAGAATTAAAATTGCTCTCAGGCAGCCTGCCTTTGATAATAAATCAATTTAAAATCACATAGAATCATAGAACGAGAAACTGTTCCCTTGCGTTTTTTATTTGTTTGTTTTGCTTCATTTTGTTCTGTTTTGTTTTGCTTTGCTTTGTTTTTGCCCAGGGCACATATCAGCATAGTCTCTCATTACTTAACAGGCATTAATGAACTCACCTTCCCAATTTTCCTTTGAAAGTTAATCTGGTAGGTCTCGATTTTTGCAGATGATGAGTTCTAGCCCAGTCAGAGAAAAGGTAACATTTTCAAGCTGTCAGGAATGCCTGACACTTCAATGTTGGCTACTAAATCCAAGGCCTTTCTCTTAGATCTGTGCTAAATTTTAAGTAATTTTTAGGACTGGGCATATGGGTAATGTGTGCATGCTTTATTGTGATGGAGTGCATTCACGGTTTTCTAGCTAAAAGAAGAAGCTGAGGCCGTTTTTAGGAGTGCCCAGTACTGCTTTCTTTAAGAGTGGATGGAATTTCTTTGAAATCCACATTTGAATTGAGTTCAGACAGCTCACAAGAGGGAAATGGACATGGAAAATAAGGTCTGTAAAATAATGCAAACATGGCTATTAAATCATTGTATTTGGTTGGCATCAAGTAACAGATCTTGTGGCCAACATAAAAGAGAAAGAATGTTTTCTACTACCTGAGTTCTGTCAAACAATACAAATAAATTTTGTAAGTATAGAAATAGGCTTAATAGCTTCATTCTGCTACTTTGGGTGTATACACACAACTAAAGTAGAGTAAACACTGGACAAACAGTGACATTTGCAGAAACCTCTTCCAATTGACGTGACCTTTCCAATATAATAGAGAGTGGCCTCACAGTAATGTCAGCCATCTCCCTCAGCACTTGTGGATGTGTCCCATGAGGCCCATGGACTTGTGCATGTTGTTTTTTTAAGTTTTCTCTAACCTGGTCCTCCTCCACTGGGTGTGAGTCTTCCTTCCTCCAGACTTTCTCTCTGATCTCAGGGTCTATGGATAAATGAAGGTCAATCTTATGGTAAATACTGAGGCAAAGAAGACATTGAGAACCTTGGCCTTTTCCATGTCCTTTGTCACCAGGTCCCTAGACCCATTCAGCAACAGTTCTCCCTAGTCTTTCTTCCTGTTTACGTGTTTACATCCTTGTAGTATCCTTTATTTGACCTTGTACTTAGGGGTTGAGTAACCTGTATGTTATTAATATAACCTGTCATTTACAAGATCTTTGGGAAAGGTGAATTGTGTGTGAATCAAGGCATGAAATGTAGTGATCCTCACCAGAAGGCCATTGCACATTGAAGTGTTAGTGATTCACATCATAGTTAACCTCTCTCCATGGAGGGAATGTGCGTGGCATGGCATAGGAAAATCCATCTGGTAGCTGCAGGAATGTGAAGTTACCAGTATCTGAAGGGACAAAACACTTACTCTCTCCTTTTTATTTCATCTTATTAAACAGGTATTTTATTAAGTAATTTGCTGTTGGGACTTTCTTACTGAGAATTAATCTGTCTCTCCTCTCACTCCTCTCCCACTACTACAAAATACCTTTTTGACTTTTTTCCTATAGATGAAAAAACATGATTGTTAAATGCCAAAATGACATGTAAAATGGTATGATTAAAAATATTTTTTTTATGTAATAAATGTAAATGTTTAAAATAATTCTACAAAATACTGGTACTGAACTTGAAAAAGAAGCAAATTACTAAGTCAAGGGAGTTTATAGTGTGACATTTGATATACTGAAGGAAATTGAAAGTTGAACAGGAACAGCTTTTCTGTGCAACTTTTTGCACGTAGTTTTAACTCCATCCTCTTTCCCCATCCTCTTTTTGTAAATGGAGTGTTAAAAATGCTATGTGAAATCCCCAGCATTGCCCTGCCTTTAGAGTAATTAATGAGGCTGCAGGACATCTCGGTTCAAGTGTTGGCAGTACAAGACAGCTTGGAGATGTCCTGACTTCCATGTCTTATGTTTAACCACCATAGCTCAGCGAACACTTAATTATTGTTTTGTTCACTTACATATGAGAAAACACATTGGTTTCATATGTAAATGGAGTTAAAGTGATTCTGGAGCTGCCTGCTTTCATTTTGTTGCTTCAGCAGCTTTACCAGGGCAATAATACTTCTCCCTCTATTCTAGGTTTGCTGTTTGTGAGTATTTCCATGGTTTTCCAGTGTATGGATATTTCATGTAGTTTAATGTCAGTGACAGAAACCTGATTTTATTTTCTGCAGGTGAGTTGGAAGACTACTTTGATTTCTAGAGGCAATACAGTTTTACTGTTCTGCTGTAATAATAGGGACCATCAAGGGTAGGCTTTTTATTCTGATTCATCCTTTACATATACTTTATGTGTGCATTTTCTCCTGCTATTTTTACACATTTCCAAAGAGAAAACAACAAGGAAGTATATAGCCAGAAACACACAAATGTTAGAGTATAACCAAAGTAAATTCAATATCACTGGTTATAAATGTCTTTTCTTTTTTTTCAGTCCTCCATAAAAATATAGTGTCTGCAAATTCATGTCATGTAGCATTGTATTTTTTTTCTCTAGCAATTTTAGTAGGATATAATAAAGAGTCTAAAAAGAGGTATTTTCTTAGCAATGTCATTTTTTTTTTTTACTAGATAGCTTGCATTTTCCACTTTGCATGTGGTAGCACAACTTAAGAAACAGCTAACTGCTAGTCACGAATGATAGACTTGTGAAGTTAATGTTGTTACAGCAATTAAGTACTTTTATCTGAACTAGAACAAGGCAAGAAAATCATTAGACAAATTTGCTATGCATGAAGAACATAAAAACTATTTGTATATGATTCCAAGAGGGCAAACATTAATTGGAAACAAAGTATAGCCTTGGGGTCTTTTAAGAAGGCTCTGCTTTCAAGCAGATGATGTGCTTGCTTTCTTTTGCTGCTGCTTTTCCTTTTAATGAGAATTGAAATATAAAACTTCTAAAGACTAACTACTTCTTTTCTTTTGTAATGTTGCATCTAGTGATTCAACAGTGGGGTTCCTATATTTTGGAAACACCATGTTAGTGTCTAAAGTGGACTAATAATTTCTATATTTTGATACTTTAGACAAAAATGTACTCTCTCATTCGTTACTATTAATCAACGGTGGAAGTCTACATTGTAAACATATATGTGCATATATTTACAGCTGAACATCTACAGAAAGTGATGGTGACCAAAGTTTCATCTTCATGTAAAAGTTACTTTATTTTTCTAAAGCATAGAAGGAATTGTTAATGATTCTTCTATTTAGATTTCACTCTTGTCTCTTTTTCCACAGTGCATATATAGACATTAACAACACCGTACCAAGTAAATATTCTGAAATTGAAAACTCGTCCAGAACAGAGCTCACATATGTGAAAACAGCACTGAGCAGAATAACTTTTCCACTTATTTTAAGGAAGAACTTTTTACTTTTTGAGAAAGCTGTAATAAGTAGTCTTTAAACATGACATCTCTGGAAGGCAAATTCCTTAACATTCTGGAGAAACAGCATTTATAGCTCAAAACCAGCCTGACGTATTTATACAAGCCAAAGGTGGATTGCCCATGAGATCAGAAAACAAGCATACAGATGAAGATATCGGAATGTGAGCAGGAAAGATATTTTTCCACACTACAAGAACATTCTGGTGGCTTTCTAGCACCTAAAACTTACCTCTGATATAGCTGTAGTCTTTTATAGAGATTAATACTTTGATCTGTTTGGATTTTACAACTGAGAACACTCTGGCAAGTGTTTTATATTTGCACATCAGGACCATTTTAAATGTGCACCAAATGCAGATTCTGGATCTGTTTCTTCTCTGAGGCAGATGGCAGGGCAGAGAGAAATGCTGCAGATTGTCTCTCTGTGTGGGAGAAACCCCTACGGGTGTTTGAGTTGGTGGTGCCCCAGCATCATCTGAGGTCTGTGAGACTTGCAGCAAACTCCACTGCAGTGCAATTAAAGGTGGTATTTTCACAAATGGGTCCACTAATCATAGGCCTGTTGGTAAAGCCACACATTATTGTCCAGCAACATGTATTTCACAGAGAATGAACCTTGTTGAGCAGAGAAAGGACAATCCTGGTAAGAGTTGTTGGCTTTGACCATTTAAGAGGAAGTAATTATAAATTAAAGCAGGCTTATTTATTACCTAGACTGGTCCTGAGAGCTCTAATGCCCTAGGCAAACAAGAAGACATCTCTGCAGCCTGGCATCTAGATAGGCATGCAAGCAGCCAGCAAATATTTTGCAGCCTTGCTGTTTTGTTGCCCCAGGCAACCAGCTGTTCCTGGACAGTATCAGCGGTCCCGCCCATCACACAGCTAAATAACCTGTGAGAAGTCATAGTCTCTCCTTTTACCTTCATGCTTATTTTATTTGGAATAGGGTTAAGTAGTACACATCTTCAAAAGTAATTATTATGTTTATTATATTGCTAATTTGTGCTCATTTGGGATAAATACTTCATATAATAGAATGGAGATTATTTTGTGGTATCAGTGATAACAGTGTAACCTAGCTGAGACAAAAATAACTTGTTGGATATAAGATAGAAAAAGTTTCATTTTGAAATGACAATGCAGTCACCCTATACTTTGATATCTTTCTTCCCCCTTTGAATCATGTTTGAATGCTGAATACTGAGTTAGTACAAAGATGGTGTGTTTGAACTAATTAAAAAAAAAAAGTATTGTCAGCTGCTTTTGTCACCTTAGCATGGGTGTGCAGAACATTATGCTAATGAATTAATTTTCAGTTTAAAAAAGTAACTTTGGGCCATTTGGTCAGCCAGTGCAATTTCTGGAGCATTGATATACAGTCTTCATGAAAACTCTTTTCTTTTGTTAGAAATCCTATGTTCTGTCTGAAAGAAAGACACAAAAATACCTATAATATACTAAGGTCTAAAGAAAGGCAGATGATGAAGAAAGAAATATCAGCATAATGATTTTGTCCTAATGAATGCAAAGAACTTTTAAAGTTTGTTATTATTATTATCCATCTACTGTTTGCTGCTCTGATTCACAGTGCAAGGTCTGAAATTCAATTGTAAGTCCTGTGGGTCATCTGCTGAGTTGCTATTCATATGTAAAGTTGCTAGCCTTATTCAGGTCCTGTATGTACAGTAATTGCAGCAAAATTCAACCTTGGCTCATTGGAATATGATTTTCTTAGATTATAATAAGACTCATGGCTGTATCTGCAGTTCTGAGTTCACTCTAATATTCATAGAAAAAGCTTATAATCACCTTCCCTGAGTCTATGGAATGGTCAGTCTTTAAACACAATTTCATTTCAGCGTCTGACAAAGTCAAATAGCAGAACATTATAAATAGCTGCATTCTATTTTCCAGAAACAGATTTTGATTTCTTAGAATAGTCAGCATACTGGTTTGGACTGGATTAGTTAATTTTCTTCACAGTACATAATGTGATGCTATGTTTTGGATTTATGACCAAAACAGTGCTGGTAACACAGGGCTGCTTTATTTGTTGTTAAACAGTACTTGAACAGCATCCAGGCCTTTTTTGTTTCTCATGCTGCCCTACCAGTGAGCAGGCTGTGAGTGAGCAGGCTGTGGGTGGGCAAGAAGTTGGGAGGGAACACAGCCAGGACAGCAGACCGCAACTTACCAAAGTGATATCCCATACGATATCACATCGTACTCAACAATAAAAGCTGGAGGGAAAAAAGAAGGAAGGGGGTAAGTTTGGAGCTATGGCATTTGTCTTCCCAAGTAATACTCATACGTGATGGAGCCCTACTTTCCTGGAGATGGCTAACGATCTGCTGGCTGATGGGAAAATTTCTTATTTGCCTTCCTTGTGTGTGGAGCTTTTACTTTACCTATTAAACTATCTTTATCTCAACCTACAAGTCACTTTTACCCTTCTGATTCTCTCCGCGATCCCACTGCAGGGGAGTGAGTGACTGTGTAGGGCTCAGCTGTTGTCTGTCGTTAAAGCAGAATATGGAATGTAGTATACAATGTTCCTGTATTTCCCATGTTTAGTTATGGCATTCCAATTTTATGGAATTTGATTTTTTAATATGTCAGAGAACCAGGTACAATAGAATCCATAAATGCACTCACATATTTTCTGACAGGAAGCACCAATATGTTTGATAGAACAACTTGCGGTCCAATTGGCAAGAAAAAGTGATGCCAGTCTTGTGACATAAATAATAATAAAACTCCCTTATTAAGAAGAGGAAAGCTATGTCCAGAGACAGTTATATGTTTTGACAAAAGGCACAAAATATATGGCCTGTTAAAGGAAAATAATAGCATTTAACTTCTGTGTTGTTATTCAAGTGTATACCCTATTTTACAACCTTCCACATCCCTGCTCACAAGTCCCTGAAGCATCACAGTATTTTCTGGGCATAGCTTGTCAGTGTTTTGTTTTGTTTATTTTGAAAGCTAACTATGTGCATCAAAGCAATGTGCACCAGAGGAAGAATTTAACCAAGGTACAAGGTCAATACGGGTCCTAGGACAAAGTGCTAATGCTGATATTAATGCCATCTGTAAATGGTTTACTTAATCATTCAGTGATATATATCTTTCTTTATTGGAAAACACAGAAGTTGCTTAATAGTGCATTGCATCAAAACACAATAGTTCAGAGCACAGAGTTGGACTAATGTTGGAATATAAATGTAACAGATGTGTTTTATTGGAGCCTAACCTGGAAGTGTACAAAGATGAAGGAAGAAATTTGGCCATAGAATAAAGAATTTTAATCCTTTTGGGATACTGTAAGTATGCAGAAGAAAAGCTGTTGTTAACTGGGATAGGAACAAAGAATATAATATTATTTACTCTCAAAGCTCAATTTATGTGGAGACATAATGAGACATCTCATCTCATATCTGACAGAATTAATTATTTTGAAAAATTCTTACCACATAAAAATGATGCTGGTTGCAGCATAGCATATAAAAGTGCATGGGGTAACCATGACAATTAGAAACCTGAAGCTAATTGGATGTGCAGAATATTTTGCTTCAAAACTAGAATGAAGTGGAGCTCAGGTAATCAAGATACCAAAGGCTTTCTACAATAAGTGTTTTATAGGATCTCTAATTATCAAAATGGATACATTTGAACAGACAGCAAAAATATGAAAAATGCTAGTGAACAAGCTGGTTGTAGTTGCAGAGGCAGTGGCAGCAGCATAGTGTTTTTTAAAACTAGAAACAGCATCTAAATCAAGTTATGAATTGTTTATATTTCCCTTTTCCTTTTTTCCTTCCTCATAATGAAAATTGTTATAGAAAGTGCTAGCCTATGGCAATGAGTGAGAAACATGAAACTGTCAAGTATGGAAAACTTCAAATGAAAATATGAAGTCCTGTTCAGTCTTCCAGTACCTCAAGGGGGCCTACAGGAAAGATGGGGAGAGACTGTTCTGTAGGGCCTGTTATGACAGGACTAGGTTTCAAAACAGAGGGAGGCAGATTTAAGTTAGATATTAGAAAAAAAAATTTTACACTGAGAGTTGTAGAACACTGGAACAGGTTGCCCAGAGAGACGGTGGATGCCCCATCCCTGGAAATGCTCAAGGCCCGGTTGGAGGCTCTGAGCAACCTGATCTAGTCAGGGATGTCCCTGGTCCTTGCAGGGGGTTTGTACTAGATGACCTTTGAAGGTCCCTTCCAACCCTATCTGTTCTATGATTCTATGATTCTATAAATTTAAGTTGGGGAACTTCTGTAACGATCAGTTTGTGTTCAGATACAGCACTTAATGCACTAACAAGAGAAATTACAAGGAACTCCTAACAAGTTCTATATTCCATAACTATGAACTCAGAAATTTAATGAACTTTTAATAATATTCTCGTCTCCTTTGATACTGATAGTCAAGAATTTGGTCAATATTCTGTATCTTAGCTGAGGAAACATCTAAGAGAGTTAATTGTAATTACACCTGTAAACTCGCTAAGAGTGGGAAAGATCCATGTTTTCAACATAATTTAAAGTGTCTGAGTATGAACATATGGAGAAGACATGAATGAAAGATAATAAGGGAAAAGTAAGACTTGTCATTGTGCCTTCTTTTGCAAGAATAAAGATACCTTCAATGAGTTTTGAAGGGAATTACGCGTACAATAGACAAAGAGATTTTTTTAAAAAGCTGCGCAGTTCAGTTGCAAAACTTACTGCTCCTAAATATTTTTAAGTTCAAGACTTTGGCATAGTTTTAAAGGGATATAAGTGAAATGAGAGCATAAGGAATAGAGACAGTATTGTATTAACAATGCTAAATATAGAAAAGAAAAAGAAAGATGGCTGATTTATTGAAAGAAACAAGCGATTTAGGAAGCATCTTAGGAAGAAACTTTACCAATTGACCTAATGGGATTTGTGTATCTTTCTCTGAAGAAAATATTCTCTGAAGAGACTGAATCGAAAAAGATCTTGCCAACGTGGTATTTACCTTTCTCTTATGCTCTTAGTCCTTAAAAATAAAAATTTCGCTCTTATTATTTAAATTTTTAAATCAGTCTTCCAGGCTTGATATATAAAGCGTTTCAGATATGAAAGACAAAGCACTTTTTTCTGTTATGGATTTCATGTTTGCATTAACAGTGAAAGTAATCAATTCATGTTGTACTCAGAAAGTGGACTGGAACATTTTATTTTGCAATCTTAATTTATCGAAGGTAACTTGATGGACCACAAATGAGATCATTACATTACTTCAATACTCTGAAAAGTAAACTACGTGAAGTAAGTCAAGGGTGGGATTTTAATGTCTACCATAAAATTGTGATGCGAGTCAGGGCATTGAGAAACTCTGATACACACTTTAGAAACTCTGATTGTATACCTTAGAAGGCAGCTTACTGTTGTGTATTAATTGATTAGTTATTCCAAAATACAGTATTATCTGTGACATAAATATATACACCACAATGCTCTTAGTTTAAATATGAAGGAAGCATGGTTATAAGGCGAGGCAAAGCTGAGCCCTGATGTAATTAGATTTGGACTGTTCCTTTAAAAATTTTATTTTGCACATGCAGAAATTGGATATGCAAAATCAGACTTTGTCAATATAAATCATATCAGATGGACGTAGGATTACTTTTGAGCTTTCTAACTGTGCAAAATGCCTTATGAACCTATTTCTTTCTATTCTGCATTTACAAACACAAATTAAACTAAGACACTGTTATATAAAAAAAAATAAATTACATATTTCCAAGCTGAAAACTTTTATTCTGAGTTTCAGTCCAGTGCGACTTTTACAGCAGACTCATAAAGTATTGAAAATAGGATTTTTAATGGAAAGGCTCACAGCCCCTTCACTGCAGTAATGTGAGCAGCAAAGCCATAACCTAGTGCTCATAGGACTTTCATGCATTTTGCAGTGGTTTGTTTAGTATTCTAATGTATTTTAAATATATTTCTTCTCAACATGCTTTTAAACACTGCAATATCATATTTTTACCAAGTGAATGTAAAAACCTACTTATTGTAGATATTTCTTTTGTTGGTATCCATAAATCAGAAATGCTCCAAGCAAGAGTAGTACTGGATTGAATTTGTATTCCACCTCTAAAGACCTAATTCAATCTAGACTAGTACCAAATCAGAATTGCAGGAGTTAGTCATGAAGAAAATAGAGAAGATGGAAAGGGAAAGTCAACCTGCAAAAGTTCATCTCAGCTACATAGCCTAAGTGGAACATTATTGCACAGTGCAATTCACTAAGGTGATATGTGAGATGGATGGTGCAATCTTAATGTAAAGTGTAAGCAGTGTTTGGAAATTAAGCTATTACATGTTTTGTACTTTAGTGACAAAAAACTTTCTTAGATCTGAAACAATTTTAGAAATGCAAATATAGCAACAGTGCACAAGATCATTTACTCCTCCAAGGAGCATAGTCTGATAAATGCAGTGTAAGGCCTCCTGCCCATATTCTGATGCATTCTACTGTGTGTTGCATTTATTACAATGGATTGTCTCCATTGTAGATTGTAGTAAAGAAATTGATGCTAATCTAGGTATATATTTTCTTCATGTCATTACATTTGAATTTATGCACAAGATAGATGATTATTATCATACCTTAAAACTGAAAAAAAAGAAAAAAAAAGGATGTGGTCATTCCTGTAATCAGGTTTGTTCCTGCATGAAAAGTTGTCCTGAAGCTTTCTATAGTTCATGGGTTCTGTCCAATTGAATAAGGTTGTAAGTCTAACATTCACCATGGAAATTATCTATCTGCAAATGAGGTCTCTAAAGCCATATTTCTTGTATAACCACCCTTCTTTCGATATTTGCTAAACTGTTATTAAAAAAAAAGGCTTGAAAAACATTTTTAATGGTTTATCAAATTTTTGATTTAGAGAAAAGAAAAATTTTAAACAACAAAAGATTCTTTAGCTGGTGAAGAAAAATCTGACATAGACAAGGTGGAGAAAAAGAGCAAGCATACAAAACCAATGTGGTAAATACATATTTTGCAATACCACAGCCCTAAAACGGATTTGTATTATAGCAGTAAAAGTTACAGAGAGACACCATTTAAATTAAACTTGATGTTTCAGTGGTTAGAAAGAATGAATAGAAAAACTGGTAACGTCTCTGTTAGAAAAGGAAGAATACCTGTTTTCTAAATAGTGGATGATTAAGCTGATGAATGACCATTATTTCAGAAAGTGGCAGAAGGATAGCCACAGAAGTATGGCAGTGATACAAGATAATATTATTAATCAAAACATAGACCCAAAGTAAGGATCCTCTTTTAACAGGCATACCAAAAATTATGCAACTTCAAGGAAATTTTAGAGAGAAGGAGAAGACAAGCTGAAAAAAACCCGTGGTAGAAAACATACTGGTTACCTACCACATGCCAAAGGTGCACATCTTATTAGCTATGCACTTGCTGTTTCACCCAGCTTCCCGCCTATTGTTTTCTATTAAGCCTGAAACAACATTGTGAACCCCATTCTTCCTCTATGTTTCATAAAGAATATTAGCATCCCATATATGGAAGGTGTCATGTTGACAGCAGTGGTCCTCATTCCTTTGTAAAACAATATGAAGTCCACTGATATTTTAATACTATCTGTCTTAAAGTGAAGTAAGCGTGGGCTTACTGAAAATCACCCCATTGTTGTGTAATCTATTTTATTCTCATGAAGAAAACTCCCAAACTGAACAAACGACACAGATTTGCTTACAATGTTCTGGAGATTTCAAATACTAAGATGGGTAAAAACAAATAACAAAGAACGGAAACAACACTCTTTCTGTGCCAGGACATACAGAGCTAGAGAGAATGTCCCCATATGGAGATGACTGCTTAGAGGACTAGAAGATCAGGGTGCTAGTGACCAGACAGCCAGTTAAACCTTTTGTGCCAGATGTTTGTTGGCAGGGAACTGCTCAGCTTCAATGAGTTGAACCAGATTGTACCAGATGAGAACTAAGTCCAGTGTAAAGATATACGGTAATTCAGGATAAGTGAGAGAGCAGAAATAGTGGCTGCATTTTTTGTTTTTCAGTCACCTGATAACTGGGATTTACAACTTACACTCTCCCATGTGACCAACTTTCTGTAAAGCAACTGTGCTGCCCATTGAACTACCAAGAACTTTTACTCTGCATGAGGCATCTAATTGCACTTTTCACCAATGAGAAGCAACAAAATGTATCAGTCAGATATCCATTTTAGATTATTGAAGACAAGTAAAGTAATTAGAGTTAGAGCACTCTGAGTTCTCTAATTAACAAAGAATCTCAGTAACAAGGAAGACAATCCAATTATGTCATACTGTATGTTCTTGTACTCTCCTTCATTATCATCAAGGTATGATCTCAGTGACCCCTGGAGTTTTGCAAAGTTCGCCGTAATTATTTCAACATATTAATTTAAAGAAAGACTTGTCTTTCATCTTGACAGCATTCAGCTGTAAATGAATTCTCCTTTTTTAAACTAAATCAAGTTGTAATACTTATCACTTGAGGTGGGAAAGAGAGGCACTCATAGCACGAGTCATATACAGATGAATATACGGACTCCTAAGTTAAAATATGCTCAGAGCCCTTCAAAAACTTATGAAGAACTTTACAAAATGTGATAAGATATTCAAAAGAGATCAAGTCTTTTTACATCACATTCTGTGATGATCTATTAAACATGAATTAGGAGTCCATTCACTTGCTGTTTTGAAGCTTATTGTATTTTCAGTCATTGAGAGATTAAAGGGAAGGATAGGGTCCTCATTCACTAAAGAATTTCCTGACTGACTATTTTCAATGGAATCGATAGTGTACTGATATCTATGACAAATATTTATTTTACAGTTAACTTACAGGAAATGTATCTCTGGGACGTTCCAACTGAGGGTGGAGCAGAATTAAGAGAGAAACATGAAGTGGAATAGGAAAAACCTCCCAGGTGCCTGAACGACCTACCAGGCCTTTTGAAGTGACAAAGAAAATAGATTTAAAAGGATGAGAAAAACTCTGTCTGATCTATTATTCTCTTATCTCCCAGAAGAAGTCCTCATTACTCAAACGAAAACTGGGACAGGACCTTGCAAATGGGAATTCTAACATCAGCACTAGACAGAATATGCTAACAGTTGCAAAATAGGCTTCTTTATTAAAAAAAAAAATGAATAATTTCTTCCTGAAGTAGTGTCTTACTCATTGCCTGCTCATCCATTAATTCCAGGTAAAATTCCTCTTCGCATGGAGTCAATAGAAGATGTGTGCATTGCTTATACCAGGTAATTTCTGCTGAGGGGGGATTTTATTTTTATTGACCCAGAAGCTCAAAGAGAAATTTTAAGGCTGCTTTGGGTAATGACTCAGGATGTAAGGTGGAATAGAAAGAATGATTTATTTTTCTGGTTAATTTGAACTTAGATTTTGACTCACTGATTTTCTTTGAGAGCAGCTTTTGTTTTAAGTCCATCTTCTACAAATTAGAAGGATGAGAAATACTATATGGCTATAATTTTCATTTTTTTCCTGACTTGTTTTTTATATTCCCTTTCTTGCAACGACTTTAGAAAAAGCTCAATGATTGGTGGGCCGGGTTCCCTGTGTTATATGGATCTGCAGTACTGGGGGCTGCAAGGCTCTTTGGCCAGCAAAAGGCAGCTTTTTTTTTTTTTTAAGGCAAACTATGCGTTCTCCAGAACAGAAATTCTGAGTGTCATTCAGCTCTATCAAGTAACTCAATTTCTCATTTGGATTAAGAAGTTTGTCATGGGTTTAGAGGACAAGTAAACATAACAGTGTGGGTACTTGGAAGCAATTTTCATCATTGGAATCCTCAATATTGCTGTTTGTAACATAAATTAATAGCTGGTGATAACACTTATAAAATACATCAATGCACAGGAATGGCCCATATTTAGTTAACAAGGAACATATTATTAACAAAACAAACTGTCTAGCACTCAAAGGCATACTTATTTGTAAAGAACATCTCATTTTTCATAGAATCACAGAATGGTTAGGGCTGGAAGGGACCTTCAAAGGTCATCTAGTCCAACCCCCCTGTAAGAAGCAGGGGCATCTTCGATTAGGTCAGGTTGCTCAGAGCCTCGTCCAGCCTGGCCTTGAATGTTTCCAGGGTCGGGGCATCCAGCACCTCTCTGGGCAAACTGTTCCAGTGTTCTAAAACCCTCATTGTTTCCTCTACCTTTTTTTTTTTTTCATATTTCAAGAAAGGTGAATGTTAATGTAGAAAAGGCTGCACATTAAGACTCCACTTTCTCAAAATAAGTTCTATGGTATTTTTTGGGAACCTAAAGTTCTCTGAATGTCGTTGACAAATATTTATATTGGTCTTCAGCATGATTTCTGTTTATGAGGTTGTTGCATTTGTAGAGGTAAATACTTTGTGGTTCTCTTCCTTTCGTGCTTCCTCTCCAGCAACGACACAAAGTCAACCTCCAGTATCCTTTGAAAGACTGATATCATGACTGTAATGGTGACCGATGAAGTAATTTACAGCATCTGCTGGCAGGTACTTCCGCATATGTAGGTAATTCATCCACTCTGCCAATGCACAAACCAGGAATGCAGACAGGATGAAACCATTGCTGTCACTGGGTGTGAATGCTGGAACTTCCCTGTCCTCAGCCTGCATCTGGCCAAGCAGAGGTTCCACCAGGAATGTGAGTACTTTTAAGGAGTATTTTTCATTCCCCCAAAATTACAGCAAGTGTTAAGTGAAGTTGTTGAACACAATGTGAATAACAATTAAGTAGAAAAATATGAGTGTGTGTAAACATTGACAAAACAAGAATCAAATGTATTTTGGCAACAACAATCACCTCATAAATAAATACACTGAGTTGAGTGCAAAGCCTAGAAGCTCAGGCTGATCTTTCACCACAGCAGCTAAATTTGTAAACACTAGCTTTGTGATAACTCTGAGAATCTATCACAATAAAGCTAAGCTTTCTGTTTACTTTTTTTCCACAGCTCTTTTGAAAATGATAAAACTGGATCTCATTATGTGAGTTTGTACTTTGGTTCTAGTACTCAATTTATGAGTAATTTTTTATATATACTTTGGAAATTTTTTTCATTTTCAGAAGTATTGTTTGTTGTCTCACTCTGCAAGAGATGAGAATGAGATCGCACTACTTTCAGGGGAAAGTTTATTTCTACAGTTAACTTTTCCATGAAGTTTCTTTTTTTTTTTTTTCATGAATGCACAAAAATATTAAAAAATGAAAATGGAAACAAGTACAGAAATCTCTTTAATGCAAACCTTTCCTCCCCCCTCCTTTTATTTTTTCTCTCCTTGCAAAGTATTGAAGAGAAAGTCTATTTCAAGGTAGCTGGCAGTGCTTCAAATTTCCTGATGGTGGAGCGCATATAAATAAACTGATAAATACTCTTACACAGTGTTTTGATGAGTAATCTGCAGGTTGCAGATTTTAAATGAGGAAACTGATGGACTGTTCTCCTCTGTGGCTTGGCTAATTTGCAGAAGATGTTGTCTGTATTGGAATATCTATAGGAGCACATAACTGCTGGTAAGTTTAATTTGCATGTGCATCAGAAGTTTGATAAAACACCTGAAGCTCAATGTCTGGATTTTCCCTCTGTTGCATCTTTGTTAAATATATGCTGAATCTTTTTTTTTTTTTTTTGAGAAATGGAGGAAGGATTTGAACATGATAACGTATGAAATTCATTCACTGTGGAGAGGAAGCCACCTTCTACTATAGACAGTTGACCAGACTGGATAAAGAAAACTAAACCTTTTCAGAAAAGATTTATATGCCTTTCAATTAATTAACTTATTTTTTTAAAATCTTGGAAAAGAAACATATTTTCAGATCTTGTGCAGTGTAAACAGTGTCAGATGAACACTTTAATATGCATATACACTATGCAAACAACTCTACTATAGCTAAGTTGGAGTACGCTCACTTAAAAACCTTGCACATGTTTGGCAGATATATGAATTAAATTGGTTTGCAGGAAAAAAAAAAATCAGACATGGAATTGCTGCTAGCTTCATTTTTTAAACCTTAATGTTTATTTTATACTCCTCTGCACATCTACTTATATCTCTGAGATTATTAGATCCTACATGCATGTACGTACACAGAAATAAATTTTCACAGAGATGATTGGGGAGCCAGAACTGAGAGTGCAATGAGAGTTGTGGGTTTGAGCAAACAATTTCCTTCCTTTCAAGAAGAATTCAACAGCAGTATTGAAATCTTTCCTTTGCTGATGAAACCTGACACACACATCTTCTCAAAGGTTTGTGTAGACTTCTATTACTTATTTCACTGAGTAATATTGCATTAATGAATATTTTTAAGAGCCAGGCTGATGACTTGTTTATAGTCTGAAGTGCTATCTTTTTTATTACTAACAATTCCATTTCATTTCCTTATTTATACAGTGGCAAGTATGTGTTTTTGAACAGTAGGCACTTATATTTATCCTACTTAGGGAAAGTGCAGAGGTTATTCTTCCTTTTTAATATTTCCAAAAGTTTAATTAGTTACTAAAACTGATATCCTGTTGCAAAGAGAATAACTCTGCTTATTAATGCTATTTTACATATCAAAACATCTGATCTAATTCATTTTGAAAGTGTTTCTTTTTAATATAAGCAGATATTCTCTTGTTCTTGTGTTCAAATATTAAAAATCTGGAAGTAAGGATCTATAGTGCTAAAACCCATATTGTTCGTTCTTGCTCTTGGCTGCATGGTTTTCTGCTCTTTTCATTCCTGTGCTTCACTGAGAAACTCATTGCTAGCAGACTTCACAGCATCTGGCAGAGGGCCTTTAAACCAGCCTTGCATTGTTCATGCTCCTGCACATGTCAGCAGCCCAGGGTTCAGCTGTAACTCCAGTGGGACAGTGGCTTCCTGTTTTTGGCCTGTTCTCACTGTAGGTAAGTATAAACACTGGGCCCTCTCTGGAAGCTCTGATCCAGTTTTACCTCCTCCTGTATTAATAGGTTTGTGTTAAAGTCATGCTTTGTTTCCTTCTTGTCAGGATTGAGCCAGTTACGTGTGAGGAAGGCACCAAGCTCCTTGGGCAGCATCTCTGCTCAGACAGATTCTCCTTGTCTAATGCAGAGCAGAGTTGGTGAGCTGGATATAATGTTTAGACTCAACATGTGTATATGGCATAAGGTGTAAAATTTGTCCACAAACTCTTTTTAAAAGGATTTTTGAAGGTATTTTTATTGTTGTTGTTAATTGATCTGTTTTCGTGCACAGATAGTTTTACTGATGGATAAAAAAAACCTTTTTTGAAAATAAGAGGCTTTTCTCAAGAGGCTTCAAAAAGGATTTAAAAGTAGAATGGAGTGAGCATTGAATTATTTTTTGGTTGAGTTAACAAAACCAATAATCAACTATAATACAAATGGAAGAATTGAACCAAATTTATTATTTTATCATTACCAAAATGAAAAGAATTAAATACACTTGAAGTTTATGATCAATTTAAATGCATTTGAGTTAAATTGATAAAATACCTTGTGATGAGTGCTGTTGGAGTACTCAAGCAAGAAATGTTCAATTAATTCCTCTAAGAGAGGAGATCTGGATCTTCTCTTCTACCTGAAGAATGGTTGGGTATTCTGCTGCTATACGGTTAATCTCTAGTATTGAACTTCTATTCAAACACATAATTTAAACTTTTTCTGAAATAGGAATTTGAATCCAGAAGACTCTTCTTCCTTCTCCTTTTCTGAGTAGGTATTCCCTTGGGTCATTTTTTCAACATCTCTTTCAATATATTTTTGGATACTCTAGCAGTAAAATATTTCAAAAGGGGAGTGAAAAATATGCAGGTAAATATTACATAACTTGATCAGGTATTTGGAAAAAAAAAAAGTCTTTTGTCTCCAAGATGAATCTCGTAATCATTACCTTACTCTGAGCTTATTTTGAGTCTTTAGCTATCCTGCCAGTTGTCATAAGACAGAATCGTGGTGAAAGAAATTCTTACAGAGGTAATCACAGTGGGCTGGAACATGAAATCTGATGTTGACTTACCCTGGTAGTGTTTATTTGGAAAGCCAACACCTCCCTTTACTCTTTGGAATAAGGTTAGGTTGTGATAGAATACAGCACTCTTACCCCACGAATTTATAGAAACATGAAGTTTAACCTGATCAGATGCAGAAAATCTCCACAATATTGAAATAATTAGAGTTTTTTTCTCATTCTCCGGAGCATGTGACCATGTGAACTTTCAGTTATTAATTAATATAAAGACTTTTGTGAAATAAATATCTTCAGAATCCTACAGTAAACAACTCAATCAAAGCAAGCTATCAGTTTTGTATTTGCTCTTCATTTATAGTTCTAATATTCTGCTCATAGTCTTGATTGGAGAAAAGTGATTTTTATAGAATAATTAGTCTAAACACATACCTCATTTATCATCAAATAAATTGAGTTAAGATATGATGAGCTCAAATAAAGATAATGACTTTAAGATTTCATTTAGCTATGACAATGTACAGAGCTGTAAGTGTAGGTAAAAATCACTTCTCTACAGGCAACTGGTCCCAAAGTCCCCTCTGGTACTTCTGATGGCTGCATAGCAGTGGCAATAGATAAAGCCCTAAAATAATAGAAGAAGATGATTAATTTTTTGAGGTATATTTTTATTTTATGGAGAGAAGCTGGCTACAGAAGTTCCTTTTTCACATACAGAGTATTGGGCCATGCATTTAAAGAGCTAGAAAGGATAGAAGAGAAAATCCAAGTAAGATGCTCTTTGAATGTCTGTGTACTCCACAGTTAAGACAATTTTTTTTTTTTTCTCTCTCTCTTCTTTGAAGGACCTGAAAAGTTAAGAATGGGAGGTGGGAAGGAGAAATGATTAGCAATAAGCAAATTTCTTCAGCCTAAGTATCAAAACATTTATTGAGCTAGGGTCAGAATGCAGTAGTGATACTTGATTTACAAACTCTTCAACATTTGCCTATTCTATACATTTGCTTTGTTGAAAAAAAAGGCTACAATATTGTTTTCAGGAAGATTTAGTTCTACTTCTCCAAAGTAACTTAAATTTTCATGGGCTTGCTCACTACTGGGAAGAGCAACTGGAATCACACTTTGCATTTTTTCAGGTGAGATGAAGGTGAAAACTAGTGGTTGTGTATTGAGATCATTAACAGTTTCTTGTTTAGTTGTGATTTGCTACTTTATTTTGGGGGTAGGGGAAAACTGCGCAGGATGGGCGCTAATTTTCCATTAAGAACGGTAAGATCTCTTCATGGAGGCTGGTGATTGTCTGATGTGTGAATTATAGACCTGCTTGATTAGCCACTTATCTCTGCAGGATAATTCTGTTATCTGCAAATGCATGTGGCAGTGGAAGAATAAAAGATTCTTACTGCTTCTTTTAGAGATCTTCAGGCAGGATTGTTCTGTGATGACATTAAAGGTATTTGAAATAGGTTTTATACAGTGATATACAGTGACACAGTTATTCAGTAGCCCAGTGATATGCTGAATTTTTAAAATTATTTGTTAAGTTCTATCTCTAAGAGATGGAGAAGCAATGAGATTCAGGTTTGTCTAGAAAAGGCAATCAATGCAAAGCTTCACCTATACTGAAAGATCTGAGGACTCTACATTCATATTGATATAAAAGTCTGAAGATCATGCAAGAAGTTTTTTTTTTTTAGAGACAATATTTGAAAGAGAGAAAGTTACTGCTAGCTTTATATTGGTCTTGTTTAAACAAAAAAGTATGGCAATAGAATATGTTGAGTTTTTGAGTAGTCTTCTCCCAGGAAACTGGATGGTCTTCTTTAATCTATAAAAAGTTGTGGTTATTTTTCCCCTGTCTCAGAAACTCTGTAGGTTTATCAGCAGGTTTTGTTTGTGGATAGAACACCTAAACCTTTAAAGGAACATCTGTCTTTCCTCATGCTCTCTTCCCACTCTCTCCTATTTTTCTAATCAAGTTCATAGTCAAGCCTTTTTTGTATTGCATATATGTGAGGAGTAGCTGGAGATTGTGTTCTGTTAAATGTCAGTGACCTTGACAAGAAAGTGCATCTAGTCAGAAGTCAGATTAAGAAGTGTTGTATTATGCTGTAAAAAATCATAATCTTGCTGTAAAATTACTCAGCTGTTATTACAATAAAAATCAACAATGCTTAGTTGTTATCTGAAAGATTTCCAGTTTTTCCAGTTTTCATGGCTCAGCTAATTTAGAAAGCTCTTTCACTGTTTTTATAGGGGAAAACGTATGGCAACACAATGTATTAAAGTACCTATAGAGCAATTAACAAATTACCCAACCAAGTTAGTTAATATCTTGGCTAGACAGCACTGAATATGAGTCACTATTCTCCTTCTTTCAGCTCAGTAAGTTAGAGAGCCAGTTTTGCTCCACACAGAGCATATTCATACACCAGACTGGCTGAAGCAATCTATGTAGCCACAGACTGCATGATTACCAGATGCATAGCTACCCTTAACATGTGTCAGCTCATTATAGTCTACCAGTGCTTACACTGTCAACTGCAGGATTACAAAATGCAGATTAGTTTCATTGCTAGTGCTTCAGCATTTTTTTTATGAAAGAGTTGACTAGACCTATTGGCTGATGTAATGGATGACATTTTAAATTGCTTCATGTTTGAGAAGTCTTACAGGACTAGGAAAAAACAAATGTGTTGTTTTAGCCCTCCTCCCCCTAAACCACTAATTTCCAGTTTAAGTAATACTTTGATTTCAGGTCGAAGCTTTAGTGATCTCGATAGGTTTTGCAGGACTGAGTCAACTTGATTTATTCCCCTCAAAGAAGTTGGCAAATCCATGAGATCTATTAAGAACTGTCAACGGAAAGAATGGGTAAGCAATGAGTATACACTGAACTCAACATGAGAGGCTGGCAAGGAAAGAAATCACATTTATAATATACGGGTAGGTAGTTAAAACCATTAAATAAAGGTATTTTCCTAATATTAGTGTTGTCACTATTGTAATAGGTGTTCTCGGACAGTAATATACTTGCTGAGAGAAGAGTTGCATTTATTGATTTTACATTTGGTTCTAAAGATATAACGTAGCTGGTTTGAAAGACTGCATCCTGGCAAAGAATATTGGTGACATGAAGGTGGCTTGGGAGTTCCTAGGATGAATTGAGTTTTCCAAAGAAAGACTTCTTAAGGCACTTGGAAACATTCAAATTTAGTTACATATTTTAATATAACTCCCATAAAAAAAGGAGATTTAGCTATAAGATTCCCTTTGCAACACTGAAACCTAAACTTGCTTACATTTTGGTTGTCCTAAACAAGCCAGCAGATAGTTAGACTGTAATTTCTCCATATTTTTACTGTACAATAAAACCCAGACATGGCAGAAATACCAAATACTGATCATTTTTTTTCCCAACAGAAAGTAACTACTCTGCTGTTTAAAATGCAGCTGTAGAAGTAGTCGGTTGAATGCGTCTTTTGAAAATTGTATACTTGTTAATTACAGCTAAAGCAGAGAAATGGAAGCATGTTTTACTGAAGATTTTGAAATACATTGCTCACATTCTTCAAAATAACTAGCCAGATAAGTAAGAAAACTAGACATACCATTCAAGCTGATTCCTGTGTCTTGTTGAAATCCAGAATTTCAACAGTAGGCAGGAAGTCTGGTATATATTCATAAGCTATGACCATTTATATTCTTGACTTGATAAAACCTTGGCAGGACCATCTGGATTTGACTTTGTCAGTTATGGAGAAACCAAGAAGGACAGAAGGACCTAAAGGGGAACTAGAGCAGAATTTAGGTACCTGAGTTGAAATCAATGTTCTTAAACCTTGATGTATACAAATTCTGAAGATCAGAAGGCTTATAGATAGGGTGTTTTCTTGTGTGTGCGCACAGAAGTGCCTTAGACTTGACAGGGCTGAATCACTCCTTGCCCAGCTGCTCTGGAGTCAGCACCATGGAAATCCTTGGAAAAGGGACTGCAACCTACTATCACCACAGTCAAATCGAAGCAGCCTGATCACATTATCACATGCACCCTTGCTTTCTTATTCTGGCAAAGGAAGCGGAAACTGCTCTCTGCAGTGTTGGACAACTTCTGTAGAAATTTTCATTGCTAAAATTGGCAGATCAATCCTGGGTTTGCTATTATCCAGGTTAATGCTATAATTATTCTTCTTACGAACTTTTGCAGATTCTGTTTTCCTGTATTATTGATCAGTGTCTTACCTTATTTACCATTTTGTTTTGGTTCTAAATGGACCACAATGTATTACATAGGAAGGAAAATATCAATAAGACTTCCTTGAAAGGAACATTGAGGTTGCAATAAAACATTCACTGAAGTCAATGGAATGATTTCCTTTAGGCATTGTGTCAGGCTCCAGAAGATATATAATCACTCTCTCAAGGCGATTAGGAAGCAGAATACAGAAACAGAGTCCATGATGGCAGTGAGTCAAAAATCTTCTTGCTTTGTGAACCAATTTTCAACTGCTTCCTCTTTAAAAGTACACTATCGGTAAAGCCAGTAAGATGTTGGCTGGTGGATTCTCAGTGTTCCCAAGTTCCATATATGGTTGTATATTAAGTTAGATTCGATATGATATTTTGCAATATCTCTCTTGCTAAAATGTGTCAGGATTAGGCCTTGACCAAGATATCTATCACTTTTATTTCATCACTTGGATATTTTACTGTTCACTATTTTGACCAAAAACCCCCAAACACTCTCTGGTGCTTTACTTTCTCTTGACTTCTTCTATGCTTTCCCTATGAGAGCAGAAGGAAAGACTTCTAGAAGTTCCCTGTTTGTCTCCTTCTCTAGATCTATGTGCTCCTGTCATGGTATTGTCTGTCCTAAATCGCAAGCATAACTTCTCTCGTTTCGCTCCTTAGTGTCTCCATTTCCTTTGGCTCTGTACAATGCATTTACAAACAAAAGTAAAGAAGAAAATTCTGTACTCCATCTAGATGAACTAGAGTAACTTTTATGAAGAATGCATATAGAGTATCAATAAGATTACATGATTATCCTTTCAATTATAGGTCTTCTCTGCCATTCCTCCTTCAAAGCGGTAGTGGCTTTAATTTTCTTTGTTTGTTTGTTATTAAGTTCACAAAGCTAGTCCAATGAATTATCTAAAGTCGTTTCTTTCTACAATGAGAAATTTCTTTCTTAGTACTAAGAAATCTTTGAGGCAAATATCACTAGTAGGAAAATAATTGTTGCATAGCGCCCTGCACATTATAGTTCTATCCAGAATGACCCATGCAAAAAACATTCTAGTTTCTTTTGTAGGTAGAAACAATGATCAACAATATCACACTGAAAATAACATTAGGTAAGAAGTGCAAATAGGTGGTATTTTATTTTTTGGCAATAATTTTCTGAGAAATTTCTAAGAATATGTATGGTAGAATTTTGAATGTAAGAAAAAACAACATACAGATCTATTACAAACACTTTGAATTTTGTTTAAGGTTTTCTCATACATTGACTTGTGCATAGAGAGGAAATCCTAACACAGTAGAGTTTTTAGAAGTTTTGTCAATGTATTTCAGAAAAAAAAAAGGTTTTTTAAAACTAAGCTAACATATTCTATCTTTCTCCTACCAATACCAATATCAATATCCTTCTGCAAGAAGTTGCTAAAAGTTTCCCTTTTGTCCAGTGGACACTGGTCTAAGGTAGACCCACTGCTGGCCAGGGCCCAGCCAATCGCAACAGTGATAACGCCTATGTTACAGCATATTTAAGAAGGGGAAAAGAAAAAAAAAATAAAGAAGGAAGAAGCAGAAGTGCAAGCAGAGAGAGGGAGGCGTGAGCCTTGAGGGCTTTGAGGCCTTCACCCTCTGGTATCCCACTGGGTGGCTGTCTAGGCCTGACTTGGTGTGGCTGGCCTGGCTGAGAGAATTGAAGAGAGATGTGAAGAGAACATGAGAGGCATCTGCCTGAGCCTGATTATGAAGAATTTCTTGTGAGCATAACGGGTGCAGTCGTCAAGCTCAGTGAAGAAGGAGGGGGAAGAGTAATACTGCTCCCTGCAGCTGTTGGTGCAGCCCATGGTGAGGCAGGTTGTCCCCCTGCAGCCCATGGAGGTCCGTGGAGGCGCAAAGATCCACCTGCAGCCCATGGAGGACCCCATGTTGGGACAGGGATGCCTGAAGGAGGCCTGTGGAGGGCCTGTGCTAGGGCAGCCGTTGCTGAGGGACTGCACCCCATGGAAAAATGACTCACAGTTCATGAAGGACTGTAGTACGTGGGAAGGTCCCCATGCTGGAGGAGGGGAGGAAAGTGAGGAGTTCTTCCCTGAGGAGGAAGGAGTGGCAGAAAATAACGTGTGATGAACTGACCATAACCCCCATTCCTGGGTAGGTATTCATCACTGACTACTTCACCATGCACCAGTCCTAAAGCTGTAGAAAAAGATGTTGCTTTCACTGCAATACTGCCTTCAAAGCCTTCAGTTCCATGCATTCCTTCAGCTACTGCACAGATTCTTTCAAGACGTATGTTCCCTTCTGGTGAGATTTCTGACCATATTAGACTGATATGCCAAAGTCCAGTTTTTCCCTCTTGTTGTGCAGAGCTCAAGCTGAATAACCATCGCTTTCTCAGTCACATATGAAATACAGATAGGTTGCCATTTCTAGGGAAGAATCATAGAATCATTAGGTTGGAAAAGTCCTTTAAGACCATCAAGTCAAACCATTAACCTAGCACTACCAAATCCATCACTAAACCATATCCCTAAACTCCACATCTACCCACCTTTTAAATACGTCCAGGGACAGTGACTCCACCACCTCCCTGGGTAGCCTATTTCAACGCCTGATAAAAATGCATTAAATCGTCTACTAAACATTGTATCGCACTACATCATAATACTAGATCATAAGGTATTTACCACTTGGTTGTTGGAAAACACCGCCAAATCTAATCTGAAATGAAAAACAATGAAGCTTGAGCCTGCAACAAAAATATCCCAGTGAGGGAATCTAATGATTTCTTTGGAACATCTGTTTGTGTCATCCCCCAAAAAATCAAGTATTTGAGGATTTTTGGTCACTTTTTCTTTTTCTATGATATTTGTAAGGAAAAATTATTTTGTAAATAGAGCTGTTCCACTTAACTATCAAACCAAACAATAGAGCTTTTGATAAAAGAAAATTTGTTCAGTACTTTTTGTATGGTTTGTTGATTGTCAGCAACTAAATAATTACATTTTTATTATTTCAAATAATTTGGTAATTTCTTCTTTAAATAATTACTGGTCTCCAGATTATTTGTGTATGGTAATTACTGTTCAATATTGATAATTTTATATAAATTTTATGAGTTATAAATTACACATTTAGCTGTGACTAGGCAGTTTAAACTGGGTTTTAAAAATGTCAAAAGGGCTTTTACTCTTGGCTAGGTATTTATTTAACTTTATTTACCTTTACCTTCTTTTATTGACCCAATTTCACTTTCTGAGACTAAAAAAAAAATTGCTTAAAAGATATAAAACAGACTAGAACAGCTCTGCATTCTGCTTGGAATTCTGACATTGCTCAGTGCTTCAAGTCTTCCAGCACTTAGGGACAGAAATATTCTGCGTCCCTCAAGTTTGATCTGTTGGCTTCTCTGAACACATGATAAGTTATCAGGACAAATCTTGTCAACATGGTCTCTGTTATGGAGGTAATTAAATTGTACTTGTAGGACAGATGGTAGCAATAATAGTCAGGTTCGAATTCAAAGTACATCAAATACGGTGGAGAAGAACTCACTATTTTCCTAATACTTATAGAAAAGACAAATTAAGTAAGAACATGAATGTATTTCTTCACACACCTCTTCCTTACTACCTTCTCAATTCCACAGGAGCTTAATGTGCTAGCACTTCTTGCATAGGGGTTGTTTTTTTTTTTTTTGGTGGTGCGGTTTTTCTTCTTATTTTTCAGTTGGTTGGGGGGTTTTTAACCATCCAAAGTCACCTAATGTTAGATAACATGCTTCAGCTGGCTGCTTTTATTACCCTCTTTCCTCAAAGTATTACCAGATGCCATTAACAAGGCTATCTGAATAGATGCTAAATGGTAGCAAGTCAATCCCAAAGACATGAAGTTTACAGTATAAAAAGTACCTTAAATAACTTTGGCTGAGTTTGCTGACATGGGTATTAAAACTATCTGAACATCACTGCCATCACTGCAGCAATAAAAGTACTAACATCAGGGTCTATAATGTCCTTCAAGTTGACATAAAGTCAAGATCACTGAACTACGGTCCCTCAGCAATAGTCATACACCAGTTCAGCCACAGTCAGTTATCACATTCCTCTCTTGTGGTAATGTGAACTTGAATGATCTTAAACTGTGATATATGATGACAGCATGGCCATTTTTTCACCATATGTGGTGATATTGCCTTGCAGACCCCATTAAGGACTTTGTTAAGGCCTGACTCCATCCCACAAGATCTTCAGAAAAAAGGTGATCTTCAGAAAGAAGCTGATGATGTATAGGCTAAACGAAAAGACAATGAGTTGAATTGAAAAGTGATAAATGGTCAGCGTCAGAAGGTGGTGATCACCAGCACAAAGTCTAATGGGAGGCCAGTAAGGCCAGTAACTAGTGGTTTACCCTGGGGGTCAATAATTACTGGAGTTCTATTTAATGTCTTCGTGTTTTTCATGTGCCTAGTTTGTAGATGAAACCAAACTGGGAAGAATGAGTGATACACCAGTGGGTCATGCTGCCATCCAGAAGGACCTCGATAGGCTGGAGTAATGGACCAAAAGGAACCTTATGAAGTTCATCATGGAGAAGTGCAAAATCCTGCACACAGGGAAGAAAAGCCCCATGCACCTGTACACACTGGGGACCAACCATCTGGAAAGTAGTTTTGCAGAAAAACCCCTGGGCTTCATGGTGGTCACCAAGTTGAACATGAGCCCCTGATGGCAAAGAAGGCTAATTGTATCCTGGGCTGCATTAGGAGGAGTGTTACCAGCAGGTTAAGGGAAGTGATCCTTCCCCTCTATTGAGCACTGTTAAAGTTACACCTGGAGTCCTGTGTCCAGTTCTGGGCTCTCCAGTACAACAGTAACATAGACATATTGAACAGAGTAGAACAAAGGGCCATAAAGATGATTAAGGGACCTTAATCATACACATGAGGAAAGACTGAGGGAGCTAGGACACTCAGCTTGAAGAAGAGAAGGCTCAAGGATGATCTAATTGAAGTTACATATATACTAGATCATAAGGTATCTATCACTTTGTGGTTGGAAAATACTACCAAATCTGATCTGATTGGGATGATCTCGTTGAAGTTATATATATATATGTGCAGGGAGGATGCAAAGCAGATGGAGTCAGGCTCTTTTTCAGTGACAGAACAAGAGGCAGTAGGCATAGACTGAAACACAGACGGTTTCCTTTGAAGATCAGAAAACTCTTTTTTACTGTGAGAATGACTAAGCACTAGCACAAGTTGTCCTAGAAGGTTTTGTAGTTTCCTTCCTTGAGAGATATTCAAAAGCCATCTGGATGTGGTTCTGGGCAACACACCCTAGGCAGCCCTGCTTGACAGAGGCATTGGATTTCCAGATGTTCCTTCCAACCTCAACCATTCTGTGATTCTATGAGAGGAACCATGGAGTGGGAAACTGGATAGTTTGCTATCATATGGCCTCCTCTATAAGATCATGGATCTACCTATTATCCAGAACAGCATGCACCCAGGAAGCAGATACATATTAAGGCCAGTGTTGCCACTCTAATTGTGAAACTAACTTTAGTTCCTGTTTAATTCAGTGTTAATTGGGTGACCTATTCATACCACCTTACGATCAGTTGTGAAATGTAATTTTAATATCTTAGGACACTAAATATCTTATTCAAGAGCAGACCTGTGCATATGATACTCTTCTCTGATAAAAGCTGTGTTCTAGAATACAAAAGGTGTGTTTCAAATGGATCCACTTTTTTATCTCGTAGTGTGGAAATCTGAGTCCTGAAGATTGCTCTGCTAGGGCAATGTTATGATATTGGCACTAACTAAAACTATCTGAACACTTTCTGGACATTAACAAAAGTTGGAAACAACTGGCTGCCTCTTCTCCCTTCAGTATGCCCTCACAGTTGGTTTGAGATCCTAGCAAGGACAAAAAAAAATCTACTAAATTTGTAAAATTTATTCTACTGTCTATTACCACCATCCATTGAGGACAGTGAATTTCAGAGTTATGCTTTTCTAAGGTGCAATCTATTTCCAAAACTGAACATGCAAAGCTGTTGTGCTACTGAGGAGAGAACACTTGTTCCCAAGGATTGATTACAAATGCCTGGCAGCCTACCTGTCTTCTGTCACCTGATACTGGAACTATCTCAGTACTAAGATGTATCTTTTCACTTGCACGGATGATGCCATTTTGGACTTGTTTGTAACATACTGTGAGAAACTTGGATATTGATACCATTTTTAAGAAGTCTGTTTAGATTACAGTATTCTACATAATCAAAATTCTTTGCATGCAAAGAGATTCACATTGCTTTTTCATTCTGAGAGCAGCCTGCATCTGTAATTGACCAAACAACGTCAAGTGCATTTGGACTGGGAAACTTAGTCTGCAGGTTGGAAGTAGGACTTTTGTGTCATTATTGATGCAGAGAAAAAGAACTGCTAAAACTACAAAAAAAAAAAAAAAAAAAAAAAAACAAAACAAACCCAAGTAGGGAATTATTTTGTTACAAAGAAGAACCACCAGAGAAGGGTGATGTTCATGTATTCCCATAAGATTGTGATGGTAATGCCTTAGACAAGTTGTATATATCATGACAGCCATTTCATATCATAGTCTTGTTAGTTTTATCACAAAGTAAGGTAGGTCTTCTTTAAACTTCCTAACTTCCATTACCTAGAGGATAATTTAAAAAAATTGATGGATGGTACATCTGCATTAATTATACATACACGGTATTCAAACTGCATCCATACTCTTCTGACCCGAGTCATTTTGGAGACTGGATAATCCATGATGTCAGAGCCTTAATAGGTTACATTTGCTCCTGGCTTCTAAGAAAGTTAGTTTACTGAATGATTCTGTTATTAGTCAATAGATGATTGTTACTATTTCCTGAGCTCTCATTTCTTCTTCTAACACTTGCAATTTCATTAATATTAAAGAATTTACCTCTGATAGACTACTACCATGAAGATATTTTGAGCAATTTCTTTTTCACATGGATCATCTTGATTTGCAACCTGTTAAGCAGAGGCTTCTTCAGAGGTGACATTTGGTAAAGATACACTTTCACCAAAGCAGTCAATTTCAGTGTCAGATTATGATGCACTAGTCTCACTGCTAAAGCCAACTGAATAACTGAATAATAGTTACAAAATAATTTATTCAGTGAATTGTGACTTTTTTTTCTAGCAAATTATTCAAGTAATATTTCTTCATTCATTGCCTAGCTCTGTTGTGTCAGTTTTTCCTCTGTACTTTTCATTAGTCTGGAAATCTATTGATTTACACGCAGCATTGCTTGTTATCTGAGCAATGAAGTGAATGTTATATACTTTGAATTGAACAAGAACATGTTTTATTTACAAATAGGGACATTTAGCCTTATTTTTATCCTTTCATTCTGTCATGCAAGTTAGTGAAGTATTGTTAATTCACTGATCCAATGTTTACTCTTTGATATTAGTTGGTTGTAACACTTGACTATTTCAACTATTTACATTTAATGATAGACCTTTTTAATAATCATTTACATATTTTTCAAAGAGCATAGTCTTTCTATGTAGAAGAAATTAGTTTTATAAATAAAGAGACACTTGAAAGATTTGATATTTTGCCTTCAACACAAGGCAGTTAAAAAGGAGAAGATTCATATTACAAAGAAACAGTGAGTACTCCATAAAACAGATGCCTAGTTTTAAACTCTGAACATCTCATTAAGAGGACCTTAAGCTTCAACTTGTAAATTCTCACTCATCAACAGTGTTTTGTGTGGGCTTCAGGTTATACAATTTTCCTTTCAGGATGGCTGCCCCATTGCTTTTAGATAAATTGGGTTTTGATGCAATAAGTGATGTTTTCAGGGATTAAACTCCATGTAGATATAAAACTGAGTTTTCCCTTACTCTGCCTGTAGTTTTGATGTACAGTTATTACCTGCACATAAATGATAAGACACATACTTGCCTCCCTCAAAGATTCATGTAGAGTAAGTTTGTACACACAACTGAAGCTTATGTCTCGAATGCAGATCATTGGTTTACCTGTTCCAGGTTTGTCAATAAGGTTTCAAGCTTGTGGGAATCATTAAAGGCTTAGTAAGGCGAGGGTCCTGAAGCCTGAAATGGGAAGATGTGCAACTATATTCCCTCCTTATGATGGTGTTCAAGATAGATACATTTACAAGGGAGAGTTGAGTGACGTGGCACTTGGCAAATCCTATCCCACTCTGCTTTCATGAGACCAGATGCTGGACTGTAAGCAATGTCAGACTGAACATAAAAACCTTCCTAGGTTTACTCAAAGAGACATATTCTGTGTCATCTCCAAGGCAGCACCTATTGAATCTAATGGATGCCACCTCTGTTTCTTACAAGGAATTGAGGGAAAAAGAGCAAAACTGCTTAAAATGAAGGCTTATGTTAGGCAACCTATCATATAAGAAGGGCTACACTACTCCAAGGCACAATCCACCTAACCATCTGTCTCATCCATGGGTCCTAAGTGAACTGGTGGATGAAGTTGCCAAGCTGCTGTCCATCATATTTGGGAGGTTGTGGCAGTCTGGTGAGGTTCCCAATGACCAGAAAAGGGAAAATATAACCCTCACTTTTAAAAAGGGAACAAGAAAGATGCAGGGAACTACTACAGGCCAGTCATTCTCACCTCTGTGCTAGCAAGGTCATGAAGCAGATTCTCCTGGAAAGCATCTTAAGGCACATGGAAAATAAGGAGGTGACTGGTGACAGCCGCTGTGGCTTCACTAAGGGCAAATAGTGCCTGAAAAATCTGGGAGTCTTCTCTGATGGCATTACAACATTGGTGGACAAGGGAAGAGCAACTGATGTAATCTACCTGGACTTGTGCAAAACATTTGACACTATCTTGCACAACATCCTTCTCTCTAAGCTGGAGAGACATAGACTTGACAGACAGACCTCTCGGCGGATAAGGAATTGGCTAGATGGTCACAATCAAAGAGTTGTGGTCAACGGCTTGATGTTCAAGTGGAGCTCAGTGATGAGTGGCATTCCTCAGGGGTCGGTATTGAAACTGGCCCTGTTTAACACCTTGTGAACAACATGGACAGTGGGATAGAGTGCACCCTCAGCAAGTTTGCCAATAACATCAAGCTGTGTGGTACACTTGACATGCCTGAGGGAAGGGAGGCCATCCAGAGAGACCTTGACAGGCTTGAGAGATGGGCCAATGTAAACCTCATTAAGTTCAACCAGGCCAAGTGCAAGGTCCTGCAGATGGGTCAGGGCAATCCCAAGCATAAATAGAGGCTGGGTGGACAATGCATTGAGAGCAGCCCTGAGGAGAAAGACTTGGGAGTGCTGGTGGACGAGAAGCTGAATATTAGCTGGCAATGTGTGCTTGCAGCACAGAAAGCCAACCGTATCCTGGACTACGTAAAAAAAAAGCATGGCTAGCAGGTCAAGGGAAGTGATTCTCCCCCCTCTAATCCACTCTTATGAGACTCCACCTGGAGCGCCCAACATAGGAAGGACATGGGGCCATTGGGGCGAATCCAGAGGAGGGCCACAAAAATGATCAGATAAATGGAACACCTATCCTATCAGGAAAGGCTGAGACAACTGGGGTTGTTCAGCCTCAAGAAGAAAAGGCTCCAGGGAGACTTTATAACAGTCTTTCAGTACCTAAAGGAGGCACACAAGAAAACTAGGGAGGGAGTTTTGACAAGGGCATGTAGTGATAGGGGCAATGGCTTTAAACTAAAAGAGAGCAGGTTTAAATTAGACATAAGGAAGAAATTTTTTTGCAATGAGGGTGGTGAGGCACTGGAACAGATTGCCTAGAGAAGTTGTGGATGCCCCATTTCTGGGAGTGTTCAAGGCCAGGTTGGATGTGGCTATGAGTGACCTGGTCTAGTGGGAGATTATCTCTGGTCCTTACAAGGGAGTTGGAACTAGATTATATTTAAGGTCACTTCCAATCCAAATAATTTTATAATTCTATGATTGTACTCTAGTTCTATTACTGTAGGATCTGGTGAGTAACAGAAAACAAATGAACACTCCTCATAGACCTCACAGTCATCCCCCTCCAGTCTTCTCCTCTCCAAACTTGAGGGTCCTGGACTTTAAACTTCCCACCTGATACATGACTTTTGTAATTTTTATTGTCCTTTTCTATTCACTTTAATGTGACTCTGTCTTTGATGACATACAGAGACTAAAACTTCATACAGTACCCAAGATATAAGTTCACTGAGGCTTTATATGGGAGCACAAAAGCCAACTTGTTCTCAGTACCCTCTCCAATGATTCCCAACACATTCTGAATCTCTGGTTGCCACAGTATATTTAGACAACTGATATGGAGAGCTATCAGCAGTGACCTCAATATCTTTCCTGAACTGCTAGTTCCAATTTCAGTGGAGGTAAAGTTTAGTTCATCATTCTCCTAGCAGTGTTTCTTCACTTTTATCTATACAGAAGCTCATTTGCCACCTTTAGTTGTGTAGTTTGGCAAGGTCTTTTTGAGGTTTCCTACCATCAACAAAAAGTAGAGAAAATTACTGTCAACAAGCTCAGAATTTTCACTGTTCACTCCCTTATTCAGTTTACTGATGAAGTTATTGACTAAAATCTGCCCAACCACTGATTGATTGCTCAGAGTGCCACCACTGACTCTTTTCCTGATTTATTCTTTGTTACTTACCCTTACATTTTAGATTTTTCACTTTATGTAACAATTAAATATGTGTTACTTTTATATGATGAGTGTGTGATTTATGAGAGATTTATAAAGTAAAGAAAGTAGTTTTGACATGTTGGGATCTCTGAGGAAGAATATATGACTGAATTTACTAAACACATTCAATCAGTTTACCAGGAAACAGCACAGATTAAGTTGATAAGAGTAAAATTTGAATCTTATTAAATTGTCTAGTTTTGGCTAGTTCTTAGATTAAGATTGATGATACTCTGGCAACAACAAAATTCCTGTCCTTGTCTTCACTGTTGAGGTTGCCCATGTTATGCACAAAATTACCAGTTTTCCACTGTTATTGCTGAAAATAATTTATTAGGAATAACTATTCTGAAAACTGTTACAAAACAAGAGGTCTACTTACACTAAGAGTGAATGATATAGATTTTAAAGTTTTCAAAAGTTATTTATAAGTAGATGCCCTCATTATAGATGTTTTCACCTATCTCCTGTGTCTAAGCCTCACCAAATAAATACGAAGAAAAAGCTATGATAAACATTTTGGAGCCCCTTATTAGTAAATTTGGATTTTAGAGCTTTGAAATTTTCATAAAAATCAGATCACGAGTTTTAAAAGTAGATTTAGCTTAGGCGGCTTGTGAGCTCTGAAGAGGTTATGCATGAATTTACTAACATAGTTGGGAAAAAAAAAGCACAGATGAGTGCCTAAAAAAATTTTCAAAAGTTCCTAAAGAACTGAAAGTAAAAAACTCTCAGGTATGGATCTCTCTTATAGAAGTGAAAAACTAAATATGTACGAAGGTGTGTCAAGGAATACGTTAGCAAACTGAACATACCTAAGTCCTAGGGCACTGATGGGATGCACACATGAGTGCTGAGGGAGCTGGCAGATGTCATTGCAAAGCTACTGTCAATAATATTTCATTGATCATGGTGACACGGAGACTTGCCTGAAGACTAGAGAAAAGCAGTCAGGGGCACAAAGTTTAGTTGGAGGCCAGCAACTAGCAGTGTACTCCAAGAGTCAATAATGTGTTTGATCGTGTTCAGCATCTTAATGATCTGGATGATGAAGCAAAAGAGTTCCCTCAGCAAGTCTGCTGATAATACACCTGGGAGAAGTGACTGATACGTCAAAGGATTGTGCTGCCATCCAGAGGGACTTTGACAGGCTGGAGAAATGGCCTGACAGGAATCTCATGAAGTACAACAAGGAGAGGTGTAAAGTTCTGCACCTGGGGAGGAGCAGCCCCGTGCACCAATGCAGGCCACAGGCTGCCCAACTGGAAAACAGCTTTGCTGAAAAGGACCTGGGGGTCATGGTGGACATCAAGTTGAACAGTAGTCAGTAATGTGCCCTGTGGCAAAGTAGGATAATAGTATCCCGGACTACATTAGACACAGTGTTACCAGCAGGTCAAGAGAGGTGATCCTTCCCCTCTACTCAGCAGTGGCAAGACCACATCTGGAATGCTGTGCCCAGTTCTGTGCCGTTGAGTACAAAAGAGACATGGACATACTGTGGAGAATTCAACAAAAGGCCACAAGGATGATTAAGGCACTGGAGTATCTCTCACAGGAGGAAAGGCTGAGAAAGGTGGGACTTTTCAGCGTAGAGAAGGCTTAGAAGGGATCTCATCAATGTATAAAAATAAGATAAGGGAGGCTGTAAAGAAGAGAGAGCCAGGCTTTTTTTTCAGTGGTGCTCAGTGACAGGGCCAGAGGCAATGGGCAAAAACTGAAACACAGGAAGTTCCATCTGAGCATCAGGAAACACTTTTTTTTTTTTTTTTTTTTTGTGAAGGTGATTGAGCAGTGGAACAGGTTGCCCAGAGAGGTGGTGGGGCCCCCATCCTTGGGAGATATTAAAAAGTTAGGTCCTAGGCAACTGGTTCTAGGAGGTCCTGCTTGACCTCCAGAGGTCCCTTTCAATCTCAGCCATTCGTGACTCAATGTATAAATGAATCAGTGGTGTGGAGAAGAGCATTTTAGGCATGTTGGCAGCTGTTCCGCTTCTTAGGATATAAAGTTTTACAGAAAGGGGTGCTGCATCTTAAAATAGACAGGCTACAGGCTCTGAAAAAAACCCCAAAACCTTTGCCTGTGTACTTGCATGTGTGTGTCTGTGTGTGTATGAAGCTGATAGAAAGACCTAGTCCAGACTGGCCCTTGATAAGGAGATGTTGAGTAATTGCTGAATCGTCTAGGAGGGAAATAAATAATGTAATCTTAAAAATAGGAGAGGAGTATTACATTGCTAAAATGCTGCTTAATTTTCCCCTGCTTTGTAGCTCGATACTACAAGTGCAAAAATTACTTCTTCCCACACACCGAAAACATAAAGTGGCACTAAAGTGCTCTGTCAAACCACAACCTTTACGTAGTAGGTGACCCAAACTTGCTGGATCAAGAATAATCAGTGAGCTAATATAGCCAAGTAGATAGCTTTGTTTGGATTGTGGAGCAGAACATGCCAGCAGAAGAATGACACTGAAATAAAGAAGAAAAAAATGGATGCCACATATAGTAATGGAATCTTTGGTTGGAAATCTAAATACTGGTAGTAAGAATGCAATATTAGTATAATATTACTGTTTGACTAGGATGCTGATAGAGATGAGGAAGTCTCCAGGGTGTCAGGCACATGCACCTTCCTCCTTAACTTTTAGATGCCTACACTGAAGGCAATCTCTCTGATACAGTGCAGGTGCCTAGTCTTGGTTCACTCAGCTGGGAAGAACAAGCTGGAAGAATCCTCAACTAGAGACTTCACTTGCCAGCAGCTTTTTAAGCCAAGACTATTGGCTCAAATTCTATTCTATTCCATTCCATTCCATTCCATTCCATTCTATTCTATTCTATTCTATTCTATTCTATTCTATTCTATGGGCCTTTACCTCACCTGCACAGTACAACCCTTCCCCATGGTCCCGCACAGGCATCCCATGCATGTATCTGACCCTGGGTACCTTCACCAGGCCTGATCCTGAAGCCCACGCTTGCACTGATGTTCCAGCTAGGTCTCAGCCTATTGCTGTCTCCATCCCCATGGGCCATTCAGTGGCTTTGTCTGATCATGATTACAGTAAACACTCTGCTCTTCTTGTTTGGGTACTCTGGAACTGTGTGCGTCCTTAGTGAGGCTCCGCTGATGAAGAGATGAAGCTTTCTGGAGGTGGTAAGTGACTGCTTCCTGCCACAAATAGTTCTAGATTACAAAGAAAACGATTACGCTCTAGACATGATTGTGTGGTGCACAATCATGGACTTAGTTAAAGATAGGTTTATGGAAGAGCTACTTAGTAACAGTGACTGAATAAATTTGTTAGCATACAGGAGTACCTGTCCCTAAAGTCTGATCCATTTCCAATAATTCTTCACACCAGTGTAAAAAAAGACAAGGAGAAGACAAGGGGAAACAGGTACAAGTGGCACAAGGGGAAGTTTAATCTTGATATAAGAAAGAAATTTTTTTTTACAGCGAGAATCGTAAATCACTGGAACAACCTTCCAAGGGATGTGGTGGAGACCCCATCACTGGAGTTTCTCAAGATGCAATTGGACAGCATGCTAGACTATTTCATCTAGGCTCCCCTTTGCCATTGCATGTTGGACTAGATAATCTTTTGAGGTCCATTATGATTCTATGATTCTAAAATAACCCCCAAATCCAAAATCAAACAAAACTCCCGCTTATCTATTATTTAGGCACATCAGATTTTCTACTAGATTTCTATAGATTATGAATGACTGATCTAAAACACTTAAAAATAACAAAAATCTCCTGTGGTATAATGACCCAGAAAAAGTCCCATGAATTTCTTAGTGGATCTCTCTGCTGGTATTAAAAAAAAAA
>WHYT01017081.1:156030-169805 GCA_009806455.1 Tetrax tetrax | reverse complement strand
AGATCAACACCACCACCCAACTTGGTGTCATCTGCAAACTTACTGAGGGTACACTCAACCCCCTCATCTAGGTCATCAATAAAGATATTGAACAAGATGGGCCCAAGTACCGACCCCTGGGGGACACCACTTGTAACAGGCAGCCAGCTGGACTTGACTCCATTAACTACTACCCGCTGGGCACGGCTCTCTAACCAGTTCTTTATCCAAAGAAGGGTATACCTACCCAGTCCACGGGCAGCCAGTTTCCCTAGGAGAATACTGTGAGAGACCATGTCAAAGGCTTTGCTGAAGTCCAGGTAGACCAGATCAACAGCCTTTCCCTCATCCACCAGTCTGGTCACCCAATCGTAAAAGGAAATGAGGTTGGTCAAGCATGACCTGCCTTTCATGAACCCGTGCTGGCTGGGCCTGATCCCCTGGATGCCACACATGTGCCGAGTGATCTCACCCAAGACGATCTCCTCCATAACTTTCCCGGGTACTGAGGTCAGGCTGACAGGCCTGTAGTTCCCCGGATCCTCCTTACAGCCCTTCTTGTAGATGGGAGTCACATTGGCAAATTGTACATGCCTTTCTTCAACCTCCAACTTGATAAGGAAATTTGTGCATAAGGGTGTTACAAATGCCTAGTTGATAAACTAAATAGACTTCAATACATCTTGTCAGACTTGATGGTTTATGGTCTCAGTTATTTTGGATACATACCTGCATAAGGGCCAGATCAAAAGAACCAAAGGCAAGCTTAGGACGACAGGTAATTATGAATTATTGGTGATTAATTGATAATTCTGCTTCTCAGAATTATCATATTGAAGAACAGGCCATACAAGAAGGATATATATTTGCAACAACTGTAATTTGTGTATGTGGGAGACAGATATATTCTTTCTTTAGCTTTATTTTAAAAGTATTATTAATGCTCTTTTTCAGCCAAAGCTACATGGTGGAATTGTACGTACTAAATAGGAATAAATCCAAATCCAGAGATATTATGTTTACTTTTGAAAAGTTCTTAAAATCATATGATTAATGCTATTATAATAGAAACCTATAAAAATGTGTTTGAATGAAAGTGAATGTAATAGAAGAGAGGTAATGATGAAGATAAAGGATCTAAATTAAGAAAGTGGAAATATTTGTTAAAAATTAAAGAAGCAGCTTTTAGGAGACAGGCTGGCCTATAAATGAAATGGTATCATTTTTAAGAACAATGTTCAACCAGTTTATGCTTATACAATGTGATGACAGCATCCTTCTGCAAGGAAATAATTTTGCTGTATTTTCATTGTAACTGTATCTATATCTTTATTGTCTTCAGAAAAACAACTTTATTCTTTCTTTGTTTCTGTCAGTTCTTATCCATCTTTTGTGTAGTATTTGAGAATTGAGAGGAAATCATACATATACATTTTTTTAACTGTATTGCCTTTCTATAAACAGCAGTGTAGATTTAATCACCTGATATTTGTTTCATGCTCTAAACACATTTGTTCTGAGAGAATGCAATAGTGGATTGACCAAAGAAAGCAAATACGCCTACAAAATAGAAAATAATTATGCTTTCTCATAAACTGTTACAGCCTCTTTTCTATTCTAAAAAAATGAGAATATCATAAGATTTATTTTATCTGCTTTATTTTGTTATTGATTTTATTTTAGAAATACAATAATAAATATATATTTCTCTTTCTTTCTGTCTATCACTCTTTCTTATTCTCCCCAGTTCTAACATAATATTTAGAAGAAAGCCATTTCTGCAGACTATGATAGTGAAACGTGTGCAGTACTCTGGATAAATTTTACTGTCTGGTCATCATTTTTTTTCTAATATGTGTAGCTTTCCCAGGATAGCAGATACGTGGGTAGCACCAAAACCACTTTGTTTGGTTCTATTAGTGGAAAATATAAAAATCTATGAGAGAATGTTAATCATTTAATCCTTATACTGAGGCAATAGTTTTGAAAGTAAACCCTAATAGTAAAATGATGATCTGACCAGATAGTTCTTATTAAGAAAGCAATTGAGGGAACTATTGCTATTTAAATTTTTAAGATGGAAGACGCTATTATAAATCTATTCCACAGAAGTACAATGTGCAAGTAAGAAATGGAAGAGTTTTGAAAACAGCACTGAATTGCAAAGAAATATTCTTAATTAAAGTTAAGTAGCTTCTTGAATAGCAATGCTTTCCCAAATTGGTTTTGATGGAAAATCATGTTAAATGGACATTTATATATCATTAATGAATATAAAATAGATTCAAAATTCCTTACTGAGTTGGTGGTTAAATGATTTGATGCCAAAAATAATTTTGAAATACCACTTTCAGCAAATACTTCTAATGGTTACAATTTTAAATATATCTACCACATCAAAGTAGAGGCATGCGTGCAACATTTCCCTTAGGGAGTTTTATCTGTCATAAGAGCAGCCACCAGGCATTTATGGAAACTGAGTGCAAAAGTCTGTGTGTACCTTAACTTTACACTGTCCTTCCATGAAAATACCAATAATCCCTTGCATATGTAACACATTTTATAGGCATGTGTTATAAATAAATGGCAAATAATTCCCTTTGTAAAAGGGAATTGACCCTTCATCCTTTGAAGGGAGTGACCCTAAAAGACTAAGAAAGATCAAATGCTATAGAAATATTTCTACATTTAAGATACTCAAATAATAATGCAAACAGTATTTACTTCAAGCATTTCAACCAATATTCTTCTGTTCAAAAGTTTTATTTATGCATCCTATCAAGAACCAGCAGTAGCCACAACTAAGCAATGTGGTTATAACTATTTGTGCATAAGCCCAATGCAGACAGATAGGACACCAGGTGCATTTGGGGTATTTATTACCTAAAATTTATTATTATGATCCTTTTTGATTAAATTTTACATTGTCCCAACAGCTGGTGGTTGGACAGATTTATTATGCAAACAGGATTACTCAGTGATAGTATTGTAACTCAGCATTACTGATTTCGAAATACAGGCCTGTATGCAAAATGCTTCACATTTCCAAATTATTTCTAAAAGCATCAATTTCTTGACTCTAGAATATGTAACAATATTAACTCATTGGGCTTTTTTTTACTTGCTGTTATAGATCAGTGTTTCACGTCTAGAGGGTATTGTTTTATCTCATTGGAAGTTATGGTCCTGAAATATTAATTGAGCCAAAGGAAAAATTATACTATTCTACTGCTTGATGAAGCCCATACCTTTTCCGTCACATGCTATAAATACATTACATTCTTTTTATGTACTTATAGATTTGTGGATGTATATAGAGACCTCAGAATTTTAGCAGTTAAAAACTAGATATTTTCTGTGATGATTTAAAAGAACCCACAATGTCTTAATTGGGTTTTTACTGTCTTTTTTTTTTTTTTCAAAACCTAGTCTTAAAGCTAAACAGAAGAGTGAATTTTGGAAGTATTTGAGAATATGTGTAGTTAGCAGACATTTTCAAAAGCACTTAGGGTCCAGATAGTCAAAGATCTCTGTCAAAATCTTCCTAGGATAAATAGGAATTCTATTAGTCAACACTTTCATGATTTCATTGAGTCATCACTGAGTTCATTTGTAGGTATGTAAGCTACTGTACATACCCTAGCCCAAAAATTAGAACTGTTTTTCACTGGAACAGGTTGACCAGAGATGTTGTGGATGCTCCATCCGTGGCAATGTTCAAGGCCAGGTTGGACGGGGCTTTGAGCAACCTGGTCTAGTGGAAGGCAACCTTGCCCATGACAGGGGCATTGGAACTAGATGATCTTTAACATCTCTTCCATTCCAAACCATTCTATGCTCATATGAACATTTGTAGCAGAACTTAATGTTTTTGAGGAGAGTTATATCTGTATGCAGTGTTAAATAGCTACTGTAAGACATACTGAAATTCTAATTCAGCTTTGAAAAGTTTGAAATAATTCTAAGCTCTCATTTTTGCTACAGAAAAACTGGAAATTTTCTCTGTATGTGATTCTGTGAAGTGTTAAAGACATTTAGAAATGTATCGTAAACACATATTCCTTTTAAGTGTAAGTAGAATACATTTTTGAGTGTTGTTGAAGATCTGTAGCAGCTCTTGACAAAACATTAAACAGCTGTAAACTCAGGTGCTCAAGTGTGACTATAATTGCTTAGGAGATAAGAATATGCAAACATCCAGGTCAAATAACTTACACGGGGAGGGAATATGAGAGCAAAGACTAAGATATTTTTTCTTTTCTTTTTTTTTTTTTTTTTTAATATCCACCCAATACATTGTCCAGGGCACCCAATACATTTTCTAGGGCACCCTGACATTTGTCTATGTTATTACATTAGATTGATGGTATTGCCTCTTAAGCAGAGGGGCAGATTTAGTTTTAGGCAGATTGTTGGTTGTTGTGAAAGCTTCTAATACTGCAAATTCATCTGAGAGTGTCTAGGCAGTGGATTTTATCGTTCCCAAAAGCAAGTCCTCCTAATGATAATAGTGACAATGTTTAAGAAAAAGAGACTGGTTTATATTTTCAATCCTATATTCATCCAGAAAGCAGAGTGGAAAATTAAAAGTGGACAGTGATTACCAGACATTTTAATGGAAAGAGGGAGCTGAATTCTGGAAGCTTCGGAGATTATGAAACCACAAGATGGATTTTGGTTTCATGTCAGTAAGATTGCTGGAGTTTTAAAATTCAGCAGCATAGTAACCATCTTGCTGACTGATTTAAAGATTATTGACCTCTCACCAGAGCTATAATACAAACATATGTCACAGTAATCTAATACTGTTAATTTACTTTTCTCTAATACAGTAAGTTAACATGTGCCCGTTTAATGTATTTTAATTTTGGTAAATGCAGGACCATTTTAGAGGGGAAAAAAAAAAAGTTTTAAATCTGAAAAAATCAGGTTGCAAAGATGAAATTGAAAGGACATTCTTGAAGTCACTGATAATGAAAGATGCTGCAGTCACGGCTGTAGGGGTGAAGTCCTTGTTTTAGTCAGAGGGTAAACTGCAAAGGTTTAAAATTGTTTGCAATATTTAAGTCTGAACTTTAAGCTTGTTTTAAGTCTAAGACTGAAATTCTGGGTTATCATTATTCTTATACATCTGTAGTTTGTATGCCTTTCATTTGTGTCAGTGCTGGTTTCAAACCATTAAAGGTCAAATGCTAAAGGACAGGTCACTATACTACTCTTTAATATTGCTAAGTTTTGCACTTAGGTTGTTCCTGAAACCTATGAAGAAGGACTATGACGTTTCAGATCTGAGTTATTGACATAAACATTTTAAAAATTCTGAAAGACCTGTTTTTTATACCATGGTTATAATTTTCTTTTGGATTACAACTTTTTTTTTTAATCTTAGAAAGTTACAGCGTAATTTTTATAGATGTGAGATGAAAAAAAAAACAGTGAATTTACAATATACTACATTTTTACCATAATTTGATGGTATTAACAAAAATTTCACAATTTGGATAGTCAAACACTGGACAAAGCTGTCTAGAGAGGCTGTGGAACCTCATTCTTGGGCATACTGAAAGTTTTATTACAGAAGGCTGTGTGCAACCTGACCTATGCTGGCCTTGCTTTGAGGGACACACTGGCCCAGATGACTTCCAGAGGTCCACTCCAACTTAATTTATTCTATGACATTTATTAAAGGTGTCAATAATTTTGCATCTTAGCTTTAAAAATAATGGACAATTTAAACTCCTCCAAAATGAAAATGCAGAAGTTAGAATAGTTTCCTCTGTCAATTTAAGACTTGTGTTTTTCTTTTTTTACATCAGCCAGATTTTTTAAAATCCTTCTTCAGCGTTTGTATGTGCTGTAGACTACGTATGAAATTAGAGATACACTCAGACATCCAGGTTCAGCATTTATCTGTTGGTATCATTTAACTGTTACGTAACTGTTACATAACTGTACTGTCAAACTGCTCATGATAGATGACAAATTTGTTATTTGAGAAAGGAAGTTGAGCATTAACAAAGCAGTCTTTACAACAATACTGCTGGAAACCTGGAACAGGATACAAAGCCTTTTTCACTATTTATTTTGATAAAATCTTCTAGGACAATGTATTTTTTTTTTTAAGGTGGAAGTTTATAAACCAACTATATTTACCCAAACATAATAAAATATTTCATTTTCAGTTATTATCTGCTCATGATTTTTGTAATGTTTTTGTTTAGAAATACAGCAACATCTAGTATCTTCTGACTGTGTGGCTAACAAGAAAATGGATTAAACATATATAAATACATAAGTCAGTATGTGCTCATCTGTCTGGCAGGCTAAATGACTACTGGAGTGACCACCTCAAGATAAAGGAGGAGAATGTATTTAGTGTACTAAGTATTCATGTTGTGCTAAGATGTTACAGCAGATTCATGTGTGTTTATGTGAGAAATGTTTTTACAAATCATGAGTGGTTGTGCTGGAAATACTTCCCTTATCTTTTTTTTTTTTGAAAGCCCTATAGAAAAATTAAACAATTTATTGGGGATCCTCTGTCCTAAAAGTATTTTAATGTTCCCAGTCCAGCAGGTACATTGTGTAGAAGAGCATAAATATATGTTTAGATCCATGCTTTAACTGCCTTGAAAGTGGGATGCAAGTCTACAGGCTTTACTTGTGGTCTTATTTGAACTTGGGTATTTGAGTCTGAACTAGATACATTTTTGTTTCTTTAGTGAAGCCTGATATTTGTTTACTGAGGAGAGGATATTTTAGCTTTTTTCATACTACTTACATACTACACCAAAAGAATGAAATAAATATTTATCTCTTAATTGATCCTATAATTCCAGTTTATAGGGTATGTGAATTTTGTATTTCATTTATTCTTATAGGTAGTAAAATATCTAGTGCTATGGTATTAATTTTATTTTAGATTTCTTTATGCTTTGAGTGAAATAACTTCATGTAATCTAATAAAGCAACAGAATTATATCAAGTCTTGCAATAACTTGCATTACTATAGATTTTTGAGCCTCATTTTTTAATATTCATGTCTTTACTTTTTAACAGACTCAGTTCTAGTGGCTCAAGAACTCTTAGGATTATATAAATACCATGAAACCAAGCCCATTCTAATTATAAATAGATACAGAAACATATTTTCATGCTAATTTTAAATTTTGGCAGCAAACAAACAAAATATATAACCTTGGAGAGTGTATTATTTTCACAAACACTAAGACATAACTTAATGATGTTTACCATTTTGATACCACTGGCACTGACGTTTGTAATCTGCATGTCAAGCACTATGCAAAATGCACTATAACGTTAACATTAAATCAAGCTTTGTTCCTGAGGGTTAAATAAAAAAAATGGATTGTAATATTATGCTTCTTTATATTGTACTTCCTACCCACACAAACTGCCTGCTCTTCCTAAAAGCAGAGTTTTTCTCCTACAAAAATTATTTTTATGAGTACTATTCATGTAACTCTAAACAAAAAGTGGGTAAAAAGAATCTAAGTAAGATGTAGATTGTTGAAGTGAAACAGTCTAACCCTTACTTTAAAAACCCATACCAAACCAACACGTTTATAAGAAGCCCTCACCAGTTTTAAAGGCTAGCATCTCTCTTTTATAAGAAAGAATCACTCTGAGTTGAGTTGAATGAGGAGGATTACTATCTTCATCCCTGTCATTATATAAGTAGCAAGCATTCTAAGGAAGTAAACAAAACCAAGGTTTCTTGGTACTTGAGTGACTAAACCACAGCCCTCATTTAGATAATATGTAATGTAGGAATAATTGCAAGTAAAATGTTACTGTGTGGATAAACAATATGGTAAAAGATAATGAACCCACTTTTTATTCTGTGGTTATTACAGTGCTGTAAAAATAGTTTATAAAAACCTTTAAAATGAGAAAAAACAAATTGAAGGTTGGAAATTGTTGCTTGAATCGAGGTTCTTTGATCATGTAATACGGTTATTGCATAAAAGTTATTTCCACTGTTTTTTCAAGTCATTGACATGTGGATGATGTCCATTTGAAGAAGATTCCTTCTATAGAATTGTTTTTGAGGTTGTCTCAGCCATAGCTGTGAATGAAGTAAATAAGGTAGTTTTTCTTATTAGTTAAGACAATCACCTGTAATGTGATTGAATCATTGGTCCCACAGTTTAGCCGTACATCAGTATTTCTGATGTCAACCCCGGAGACTTTTTCTCAAGTTGTCTCAAAGCAGGAGACAAATGCAAATCTTGGTAGCTTTTGTCCGAGAGTTCAATGCTCTCTGGCCAGATTCTTTTAGATATTTCATATGAGGAAGGTATAATGTTTAATTTGTAGATCATTTTACATGGAATTTCGATATAAGAGCGACACAGTAGTGTACCGAAATCACAATACAGCACGAAGTAGGAATTGCAATACACAGATGGATAATAACATAAGTGTGATTCCCATTAACTGAGTTTATATACTTACTGCCATGATGCTGGATATCCCCGCCTGTCAGGAAGGAATGTATGGGTTGAAGTTGGTTCAAGCCTATTGCTTTCTTCAAAGTTATAATCATAAAAGCACAGAATAGTTAGGGTTGGAAGGGATGTTTAAAGGTCATCTGTCCAACCCCCCCTGCAAGAAGCGGGGACATCTCCAACCAGATCAGGTTGCTCAGAGCCTCATCCAGCCTGGCCTTGAATGTTTCCAGGGATGGGGCATCCACCACCTCTCTGGACAACCTGATCCAGTGTTCTGCCATCCTCAGCATAATTTTTTTTTTCCTAATATCTAATCTAAATCTACCTCCCTCTATTATAAAACCATTACCCCTTGTCCTAATGCAACAGGCTCTACTGAAGAGTGTCTCCTCATCTTTCTTATAAGCCCCCTTGAGGTACTGGAAAGCCATTATAAGGTCTCCCTGGAGCCTTCTATTCTTCAGGTTGAACAGCCCCAACTCTCTCAGCCTATCCTCATATGAGAGGTGCTCCATCCCTCTGATCATCTTTGTGGCCCTCCTCTGGACCCTCTCCAACTGGTCCATGTCCTTATGTTGGGGGCTCCAGAACTGGACACAGTACTCCAGGTGGGGTCTCACCAGGGCAGAGTAGAGGGGGAGAATCACCTCCCTTGACCTGCTGGCCACACTCCTCTTGATGCAGCCCAGGATGCGGCTGGCTTTCTGGGCCGCAAGGGCAGATTGCTGGCTCATGTTGAGCCCCTCACCTACCAGCACTCCCAAGTACTTCTCTTCAGGGCTGCTCTCAATCCATTGTCCACCCAGCCTGTATTTGTGCTTGGGATTGCCATGATGCATGTGCAGGACCTTGCACTTGGCCTGGTTGAACTTCATGAGGTTGGCACGGGCCCACCTCTCCAGCCTGTCCAGGTCCCTCTGCATGGCATCCCTCCTCTCCAGCTTGTCAACAGCAAGTTCATTTTTTTTTTTCTTTTTTTTTTTTTTTTAGTTTTTGTACTCCATGCTAGGTGGAGCCACGTATACACTTCCCCATGCTGATCTTGGCTAGCTCAGGGAGGCAATACTCTCTATGGATTAACTCAGTGAAGCCCTTTTACACAACTAGCTTCTCAAGTAACGTAGACAGTTGATCCAATTATACAGAAATTTATAAGAAGAAAGCTCACTTTCCAGCCCTCTTTGTCTTGTGATATTTTTAGTTTTCCTTGCAACAATCAGTTCCTCCCTACACTCTTCCTTGAGCTTTAAGAACACATTACCTGTGCCCTTCTCCTCTGATTCTTCTTTCACTTTAGGAGTTTGTTGCTCCATTGCAAGTTTCCTTCCATACTAAACTTGGCTACTCCTAAGAAACAGTTTCAGTTTCAATTTTTCAGTTTAAACAGCTCTCAGAAACATAGATTTGCACACCTCTCTCCCTCCCCCCTCAGTATTTAGCCTTGGAGTCTATACATTCTGGTATTCTGGTCTTGGAGCTACTCTCTAGAATTAAAAGTGAAAAACTTTCCAGGATATATATAAGGCCATGCACTGAAGAGACAGACCATACAAAAAGAATGGTGTGCACTACATAAGTTAAGATTACAAGATAATGTACACATACTTAACTGGAAATTAAAGTTACACTGTAAATCTGCGTACATTTGATGATTATTAGTATTTGACTCTCCAAATTTGAGCTGAGCAGTTAGGTTTTTCCTTCTGAATTTCATTTTAACTGGAATACTCAAAGTAATCTGTCCTTAACCAGTTTTTAAGCCTTACTTCCATGTAAATAACCTATTGTGATCTGATAATGGCTATATAGCTAATTATAAGACTATTTAAATAACCCTCTAAGATAAGAAAGAAACACCATACAATGCTTCTGACTCAGATTTTTCCAGGCACTTCTTAGCAATATTCCTGCATGTTTTAAATGGTAAAGTTCCTATCTAGCTTACTCTGATACAGGGCAAAGTTCAACATCTCACTTCAGTGTAGTTTAACTTAATGAACACAGGCTATATTGCTGGAATGAATAGGTCTAGTTGTGTTTAACATTAAAATTTTTTTAAATAAAATATTGACATTAGTCTGCAACAGTGCCATGCTTTTCTCAGATTTTCTTTAATCGCTGAGGATTTAAACCCTAGAAAATATAAGTTTGACATCCATTTGATCTACATGCATTGATTTAAACTTTGCATTATTTATTTCTTTGTGCAGATGTGTATCTGTAAGATTTGGAAGCTTTCATTAAAATGCTTAATGGATACTTAACTTGTGTTATAATACTGTTAACAGTATTTTCTATTGCCTCACCCTGTGTCTATTATCTCTGTAGAATCATACCTTTTTGAAGTGATAGCATTTAACTTCTGTGAAAGCAAATGGCCATAGAGAAATGCAAAACACTGGATTACTAGATTTTAAACTATAGGTCCTTTTGCTCTCAGTTTGGACTAAATTTTAGGAGACAAAATCTGTACTCTAGAATCAACTTTCGCCGTTCTTATGCACTGGGTATTGATGAATGTGGAAAATTTCAGCTCAATCCCTCTAATACAGTTGTGTACTGCCTTTTTTCAGTGTCAAGTAAAAGACTTATTCGCTGTTTTGATTATGCAATTTTTATTTGTGTTTTTTTCTTGGCTTGGAATTACCATATGTTTGTAGGATTATGTTTATTTTAAAATAGAGCTATTTTGCATATGAAATCATTGCTGCAAGGATTTTTTTGATAAGTGTTAGATATTTAGAATTTACTCATGCTTAAGGGCACATTTAACATCATAACAACCTCTGATAAGCAGAAAGTAGGTCACATTATCCAAGCATCACAAGGATATTTGGCAAATTTCAAAAATTTATATTTTGCTAGCCATAATATTTTGAGGAGCACTGTAAAGTACTTCTGTAACTAAAGTTTGTTAAATCACATTAGGCTAGGCTTGGCATAAGGAAATTTTCCATTTGCCAAGGTCTGAAACATAAACTTTGATGTAATCAAGAATACCAAAGATGTTGAGTTCTTCACCACTTAATATATTAGCTGTGTGTTTATGATCATCATCACTTGATATTTTGAATTAGAGAGAATAGATTAATTTTCACAGACTATTTACAAACCAGTGATTACCTCTTGCAGAGATTAAAATATTGACTACTAGACTGAAAAAACAGAAGTGGAGAACAAAACTTCTCCATACTCCAAAGCAAAACTAAATAGATATCTGAGATGCGATATCATGCCCATGCAATTTTGTCCACTTCTAATGAACCTATGAGCAGTAAAAATATCAGGACAAGGCTCACAAATATTGTTACGAAATCAAGGCAAAACAATATAACAATTGAATGCAAATTAATTGGATCCTTACTGTATCACGTTTTGAATCACTTAAAGTTATCTGAACCATGTACTTCAATTATAGGAATAATATAGTAACACGAGCTTTTTGTCGTATTTTATTGGCATTTCAAGGAGGAAAATAGCCCTTTCTATTTGAGTACGGGGTAAGATTGAAGGATGTTGCCATTCTCCTTACCATTCATCTCTTCCCCCTACTTCTCTGTGTCCCTCTTTACACACAACATTGTTTTAACCATTCAATGTAGCTTTAAATGACAATTTTTTAAATGACAGATTTTTTTTTTTTTTTGTGCAGTATCTTATGCTGTTCATTAGCGCTCTTATCTCTAACACTATGGATTATTATGCTTTCCTTTTTCTCAGCTGTTAAACTTGAAGTCAGGGTCAATACTTACTCCAGCAAATTATTGTCCCCTCTGGATAGCACCTGATGTCTAAAATTCTTTGTCCTAAGAGAATTTTTTCCATTTTTTGATTTCACTGTCAAATTTAGTCACCACTGGAAAAAGTGCACAAAAGAGTCCCACTCATGATAACTGTTAGTTTCTCTGCAAGTTGGACTTCTTTTGCTCCCACCCTGCCATTTCATTAAGAGGAAAAATACAAAAGTCTGATGTGAGGTTAACTGACAGAAAACAAAGATACGGTGGCACGTGGGAAGCATATCAGTTAACTGACACTGACAGTGCAATTTTGATTACTTCAATTCTTTTTTCTCCTCCCTCAGGCATTACAGTACAGTTACTATGTGATTGAAAAAGGGAGGATTTTAATGTTAGGACATACAGTGTAAAAGATCTTAAGCAACCTTGTTAAAGACAATGGATTACTCCAATATACTTCACTGATCTCCTTGATATCTAACCTGTTATTCTTCATACATTTGTCTTTTCAGATTTGTCCATGTTTGGGGAATTTTTCAAGTTTGTTCTTTTTTTTTTTCTTGCTGTAACAAGAGATGAGAATTTGATGACTGAGGAAGCAGTAAGTATGGATCCCAGACTACTGTCACAGCTTAGCAGTTTGTGTATTAGAATAATAGAAATACAGAATCACAGAATTGGGTTGGAGAGGACCTTTAAAGGTCATACAGTCCAACCTCCTGCAAGGAGCAGGGACATCTTCAACTCAATTAGGTTGCTCAGAGCCCCCTCCAACCTGGCCTTGAATGTTTCCAGGGATGGGGCATCTACCACCTCTCTGGGCAACCTATTCTAGTACCTCACCACCCTCATTGTAAAAAAAATACTGATAGTATCTTCTGAATCTTCCTTATAATTCTACCTAGCCCATTTCCACCACATATTTTAAGAGAAGTTAGCTGTGTTTTAAAAATAGAAAATGGATGCACTGAAAAACGCTTATTATTCCTAAAAACTGTGGGAAAAAAACATCCTGTACTATGAAATGACTACTGAAAAATCTCTTCTTCTTTTAATGAGGAAATGAAGTATGGCAGCTAATAAAGTAATTCTGCTTGCATATATTTTTCTGAAGTAATCAGTTTTCAATCATGTTGTAGAAGTTACAATTACTTCTTGAAGAGGTCAATTTACTATTTTTATAGTGTTACTTTTGGTGCAAGTAGGCTACAAAATGCAGGGAGCTTTAATATGATATGTCAATGTAGATTTCTGAGTGGAAAGTATGTTAACAATTTTGCACGTGTACATACAAAATATCAAAGGGTTGATCACTTCCTAGGCTTTGGATCATTACACTACTTTGCTTCTCTTTTATCAACATGCATTTTAGAATCTACATGAGCAGAAACCAAAACATATTATGTTTTGCATAATCTCTGAAGCAGACAGTCTTGTCAAACTTGCTGAAAAGGGCTTTCATGCAAAAATGAACTCCTCTTCCTCTTCCTTAAAACCAAAATATCTCAAATCTGCACTTATTTTTCATAAGTAAGTAAGTAAATAAATAAATAAAATCTTTTTTTTTTTTTTTTTTTTTTTT
>WHYT01017081.1:127274-146729 GCA_009806455.1 Tetrax tetrax | reverse complement strand
CCTTCCCCTTCCCCTATCCACTTCCTTTTCTTTTCTGTCAGAGTATTCATTCTTGGTAATAAGAAAACAAGGTGATGGTGAACTCCATATAACTGACATTTCATTACTGTTATTCCCACAGACATTTTAAGATAATGCATCTTACTCTATAATGTGCGTCAGTACTAAAAAGAAACTATAATAATGATCGTTTACTATCTATCTCTGTCATCACCCTAATTGCATTGAATGATCTCATCTCCTGACAAATGAGGTCAGGTACAAAAAAAAACCTGTGTATCTTACATGTTCATTTTCATAAATACTAATCATTCAACATAAGGATGAAAAATGGGGTTGTCACCATTGAACATGCATTGAGAGTAAATATCAGAAGTTAAGAAACACAGTTGCTGAACGCTAATTTAACAGGGTTAGGTCTCTGGCTTCTCTTTTACTATCAATAAATAACATGAACTGCTGCTGCATTCTATGTGTAGATTTTAGGCTGTTGTGTCATTGTAATGACTAACAGTTGCAGTGTTAGGAAAGCCAAAATAAAGAAAAAAGAAATTTCCTGGTTAAGTTTCAGGCCTAGAATGTACATGTAAGAAAAAGCTGATAAAATTAAATTATAATAACCATATGTGCCACCATGGCAAAAAGAGTTTTATTAGTCAAGTTTGCAAAAGTAGCACACGTTCTTTGCATGGATTATTTTTTCCTATGCCTTGTCCTGTCATATCTTTTTTACTGGCAACACCTTGTAGGTTGGCTTTGTAGCTTTGTTTCTACTGTGCCAAAAGCTTTTAGAAATTATAAGTTAATGCTTGGAATACATATGGATATCTTTACACATGCTGTGCTGTCCTCTAACTCCATTGACAACAAGGTTAATCTAAAATTACACCAGTGAGTCCTGCAAAGAAGTAATTTGTATTTACATTGGGCAGACACTGGCTGTCAGCGCCTGATCATAGCCTAGGTCTTAGAAGCTAGGGAGAAACTGAAGACAGCCTTTCTTAAAATTAGTAAGATGGTCTCTGACGACATAGTTCACTCCAGATTTTACACCAACTCCTGCAACTACAAAATAACCTGGGGCCAGTGACAACATGTGTTGCACATGCAGTGTAGCTGCCAAGTTTTTGGCAGCCCTGCTAGGTGGCATCTCCTTTCAGGACTCTTTTTGGTTCAACTGCACTGCAGGGAGTCTGTCACCTTGTGTCCCATATAGCAGCTATGCACACTTCTAGCTAACTTCTCAGGCCTCCAAAATCAGTTTAGATCCTAGGGTAAATGAGCCAGGCCAGGCAAAACTCCCTGATCTCTACCTCACTGCACTAACACTCACAGAATCACAGAATCACATCAGACTGGTTCATGTTGCAAGAGACCTCTGGAGTCCATTTGGTTCAACTCTGGGACTGCTGAAGGCCAGGCTTGTGTGTAAAGTCTGAGGTAAAGGAAGCATTCAGTACCTCAGACTTTTTCATATCCTGTAGCACCAGGCCTCCTGCCACATTCAGCAATGGGCCTACATTTTCTCTACCATTCTCTCTTCCACTAACGGATTTAGAGAAGCCGTTCTTGTTGCCTTTGGCATTCCTTGCCGCTTTCAGTTCGAGATAGATTTTGGTTTTCCTAGCCATGCATTCTTCTACTTGCTGAGATAGTCTTTCTATAATCCTCTCAGATTTCTTGTCCCTGCTTTGAGCTTCTTTATTTTGTTAGAAACCCCTTGTTCATCCATGTAGGCCTGTTGACATTTTTACCTTATTTCCTGGTCACTGGGGTAAAGTACTCATGATAGAGACTTGTTAAATACTCTCATTAAAGGCTGCCGCCAGCTTTTACACCCACCACCAGTTTTTTATTGCTTGTGAGTACCAGGTCCAGCAGAGCACATCCTGTTGCTTCCTCTGGTATTTCCATAAGGAAGTTTTTGTTGATGCCCTACAGGAAACTCCTGGATTGTTTTGCCCTGCTGTGTTGCTCCTCCAGCGGACAACAGGGTGGATGAAGTCCCCCAGGAAGACCAGGGCCTGTGAACATGAGGCAACTTCTACCTGCCTATAGAAGGCATTATCCACTTATTCTTCCTTGTCAGAAAGCCTATAGCAGACACTTGCTACCGTGTTACCCATACTGGTCTACCTGTGAATCCTTACCCATAAGCTCTCAGTTGGGTCCTCATCCACCCTCCAGCAGAACTCCATGTGTTCCAGCTGTTCTCAGACAAACTGCAACTTCCCATCCTATCCTTCCTAAAGAGTCTGAATCTCTCCATTGCAGCACTCCAATCACATGAGCCATGCCACCACATCTCTGTGATCCCAGCAAGACTGCAGCCCTACAGCTGTGCATAGGTATCTAATTCCTTGTATTTATTCCCCCATGCTGTGTGCATTACTATGCAGGCACTTCAAAGAAGCACTCTGACATGCCGATTTTCCAGAAACATCCTGGTTTGGGTTTGGGTTTTGTTTTTTCTTTTTTACCCATAATAGTGCCTTGCAGTTACTTCACATTTACTTATATGCAAATGCTAGATTTCAGTACCCCTAAGCCCAGTTTTGTTGATTTTGTGTTCATTCATATTGCTCCAGGTTTTCACTTGTTAACCGTGTCCATCACTCCCTCAGAGGGCTGCTGATAACTTCCACTGCTGATATTCCCTTTTTAAAGCCCACCTTACCAGATCAGCCATCCTGCTGGCAAAGATACCTTTGGCTCACTTAGTGAGGTGGATCCCATTTCTCCTAAATAGTTTTTGATGTTCAAGCAGAGTCTCACAGTCCGAGAAACCAAAACCTGTTGCTGATATCAGCTCTGCAATTGTTGACACACAACATCAGTGCCTTTTTCTTAAAAACCCTTTTCCCTTACTAGTAGGATTAAGTGAAACACCACCTGGGTCCCTGTACCCTTGACTATCATCCCTAGGGCTCTGTAGTCACTGTTAATACTGTCCAGGTTACTCCTGGCAGTATTATTGGTGCTCACATGGAAAAATTGCAGGAGGTAGTAGTCAAGGGACTGGCAGGCCTTGACGGCAATCCAGTGCTGTTGTTTACTGTTGCAGAGTACTGTTGACTTGTGCAGAAAATGTCACCAGATTTCATTACTGAGTGAAATGATTACCAGGTAGCTCATAAATCAGTGTGAGAGTTTGGGTAAAAGGCACTGCAATGTGATAAATATCTGTTCACTGTAACCTTCACTTTCAATCAAGGCAGTAGAAGTAGGAAGAGACTGCAACTTCATCAGAAGGATCTGATATACTGTATCATATTGCAACACAGTGCGAATAATAAAAATTAGTTTTTCTTATTGTAATACATCCAAAAACTCACATTGATCTTTTGTTTCTGCAGGATTTCTCTTTTCTAGTTTATCAATTTGATTTTTCAACACTTTACAATCTTTAGTATTCCCAATTTAAATAATGCTCTGTACATGAATCAATCTGCCTGAGAGATTGTGGAACTCAAGGGAAGCCTTGGCTGCAGTGACCATGAGATTGCGGAGTTCAAGATCCTCAGGGCAGCAAGGAGGGTATGCAGCAAGCTCTTTGCCTGGGACTTCAGGAGGGCAGACTTTGGCTTCTTCAGCTATCTGATGGGTAAAGTCCCATGGGATACAGCCCTGGAGGGAAGAGGGGCCCAGGAGAGTTTGTTGATATTCAAAGAACACCTCCTCCAAGTTTAGGAGCAATGCATCCCAATGAAGAGAAAGTCAGGCAAAAATGCCAGGAGGACTGTGTGATTGAACAAGGAGCTCCTGGACCAACTGAAAAAAATCAAGAAGGAGGCCTACAGAGGATGGAAGTGTGGACAGATAGCCTGGGAGAATTACACAGAGGTTGTCTGAGTGGCCAGGGATCAGGTTAGGAAGGCTGATGCCCTGATGGAATTAAGTCTGGCCAGGGCCATCAAAGGCAACAAGAAAAGCTTCTACAGGTACACTGGGGACAAAAGAAAGTTCAAGGAGAATGCAGGCCCTCTCTGGAAGGAAATGGGTGACCTGGTTACCCGGGACATGGACAATGCTGAGGTGCTTAATGGCTTTTTTGCCTCAGTCTTAACAGATAAAGGGCTCTAGCCACGTCATCCAAGTTGTGAAAAGCAAAAGCAAGGACTGGGAGAATGAAGAACCGCCCACTGTACTGCAAGAGCAGGTTCAGGTACATTCATGGGTCCTTTCGGTGGACGAAATTGCCAAGCTGCTGTCCATAGTATTTGAGAAGTCATGGCAGTCTGGTGAGGTTCCCAATGACTGGAAGAGGGGGAACATAACCCCCATTTTTAAAAAGGGGAACAAGGAAAATGAGAGGAACTACAGGCCAGTCAGCTTCACCTCTGTGCCTGGCATGGTCATGGAGCAGTTTCTCCTGAAAACAATGCAAAGGCACATGGAGAGCAAGGAGGTGGTTGGTGACAGCTAAAGGCAGATTGTGCCTGACCAATCTGGTGGCCTTCTATGACGGGGTGACAGCATTGGTGGACAAGGGACGAGCAACAGATATCATCTACCTGGACTTGTGCAAGGCATTTGACACTGTCCTGCATGACATCCTTCTCTCTAAACTGGAGAGATGAGAAGTTCAACATGAGCTGGCAATGCACGCTTGCAGCCCAGAAAGCCAACCACATCCTGGGCTACATCAAAAGGAACATGACCAGCAGGTCAAGGGAGGTGATTCTGCCCTCTAGTTTCCTCTGGTGAGACCCCACCTGGAGTACTGCATCCACCTCTGGAGGCACAACATAAGAAGGACGTGGAGCTGTTGGAGCGAGTCCAGAGGAGGGCTACGAAGATGATCAGAGGGCTGGAGCAGCTCTCCTATGAGGACAGGCTGAGAGAGTTGGGGTTATTCAGCCTGGAGAAGAGAAAGCTCTGGGGAGAGCTTATAGCGGCCTTCCAATACCTAAAGGGGTCGTACAGGAAAGATGGGGAGAAACTCTTCAGTAGGGCCTGTTGTGACAGGACTGGGGGAAATGGTTTTAAAACAGAGGGAGGTAAATTCAGATTAGATAGTAGGAAAAAAATTTTGACAATGAGGGGTGGTGGAACACTGTTACAGGTTGCCCAGAGAGGTGGTTGATGTCCCATTCCTGGAAACATTCAAGGCCAGATTGGATGAGGCTCTCAGCAAGCTGATCTAGCTTAAGATATTCCTGCTCCTTGCAGGGGGCTTGGATTAGATGACCTTTGAAGGTCCTTTCCAACCCTAACCATTCTATGCTTCTATGATTCTATGATCATGGGTCTTTTAAGGCAAGGGTGTATATAGATATGCCATTCAAGGTTCCAGTCTTTCTATATGGTTTAATAATCTTAATGGCATTAAACCTGTATTAGAGGCAATAGGAATGACTTTTTGAAAGGTAAAACTTTTGTCACTTATTGTGTACAGGAATTTGTAAAAGCTTCATTTTGATAGGGAAATGGGTATGTAATATTAGGCTTAAATAGCAAAAAGAAATTACAAGGTCTTGTAACTTTTACGAATACATTTAATTTTTCTGTGAAATACTTGAGAGGGAAAATTAATCCACCTATAGTACATACCACTAATATCTTAACGTGACTTGCAGTGCTGATGCTTCCATATCACCAATGCTAACATAATAGAACTGCAGATAAAAATATAAAGCCTTGGTCTGCTGTTTACTCATGAAACCTAGAGCATTTTTCACTGTAAATTTTGGTTTGAGACTACAGCAACTGTGAGGAACAGCTTAGTTTGAGGCTAATCCTGAAAACTGACTGATGCTTGCAAATCCCTTGGTGCACAGCAAGTACTGTTTCAGGATCCAGCCCTTTCATCACAGTCAGGATCTCAAATGGTTCGAGAGGCAAATTCATAGCTTTTCAAGATGGATAAAGGCATGTGTAGTCAATTAAGGGAAGCAGTTATCTCAGAAAAACTTTGTGGAACAGGACCTGGGGTAATTAACTTGTTTGTGAATTAAAATGAAGTTATTGAATAAATTGCTTTGAAATTTCAGAATGAAGCTGAGGTTAATGAATTTTTTATTGCAGATTGGAAAAAAATAATTGAAGGAATTGCTTTTGATGTTTTGCAAAGGAGCTTGTTCTAGTTAATTTGTTTTTATTGCAAATAAGAATGAAATTAGTGAATGGATTTGACTTTTTGGGGGTTAGGAGTAGAATTGATTGGCTTGTTTTTAGGATCTTAAACATTGCTGAAAGGAATTAAATTGTTAGATGAATTACTTTTGTCTCTAATTGATCCTAAATAATGAAACCTTCTTTGTTTTAGCATGGAGAAGAAATACTGTAACTAAAATTACTGCTTTTGACTTTTTAGTAGAACAATACATTTTGCTGTATATTAGTTTGGGGCTTGATTTTTACACATGCACTAAGAACCTTTTAGTGAGATAGCAGGGCCTTGATCCCAAAAGCTTTTTTAATGAAACCCTCTCTTACAGTGATATATGTGCTGTCAAAACTACAGCTCTGTACTGTTGGCTCTGGAAAACCAGTACAGGCTCTGGAAAACCAGTATATTTATATGACCCTTTTTAATCTGAGAGATCAAAAAGCTCCTCTTGAGTAAGCTTGTTCATTTATTTTACATATATTTTCCTTTCAAGGTACAGGACTCATATTCCCCACATGTAAAAATTAATCTGTGATAAAATGAAGGCTGTCTGTAGACAGAATTGTCAATTTCTTCATTCATTTAAATTACAGACGTGGAGTTAAGTCTCTCCCTGCCTCAGCACTTTCTAATAATCAATATATTTAAAGGAGACTTTCTGTGGAGAATAAGCATTTTTAGGTGACAATTATTGACCATAGCTTTATACTGCTTACTTTGTACAGGTAGTGGAGTGTGCAGTTGTGTAACTTTTCCTTGTGTATCTATCACTGTTAGTTGTCATCCATCTTTGTTGGATGAACTACAGAGCGGTATTTACATTATGTTTTTTCAAATGACATATTGTTACTATAAAGACGGTGTTAGAACAATACTCAAAATAGAAAAGAAGTCAGAATTCTTCCCCATCTATCCCAGGATGAAAAAAAAAAAAGACCCAACACAAAAAAAACCCAAAGAAGATAGCTTTGTCTGAATCTCTGCGATGAATTTTTCTGAACTCAGTGAGAGTTTGGCTTTCTGTTAACGTAATCCACATCTCTTGTGGGTAGAAATCAAATTAAACAAAATATCCATAGCCAATTAACACAGCAATGAAAAGGAAACATATCCCACACGTAATTATCACCTTTGAAAATTGATAATTATGTTTTGTAACTATATTGTCTATTATGACAGTGAAAAGCTGGAAATTATGTTCTTGTATGCATGTTTAATTAAGACATCTAGCTGCTTTCGAAGAGAATGAGTTAACTGATATAAGCTTTTATAAGAAGTTAAGCTCCAAAAGTTTTGTTGAAAGCAGAGGTTGGCAAAAACAGTTTTTAAAGTTTTCAAATATTTAGTTATTACTGACCACCTTCTGTATCATACTTATTAGCATAAAAGTATGTGTGGAGGCCAATGGCTTGCTGCTAATTCTCAGCTTTGGGTTCAGATGTCCAGCAAACTTCCTCAGTTCTTAATTACCAATGCTGAAACTGAAGCTTCAATGTAGTATTTGGTTTGGTGAAGTCACATTGATTTTAACAAGATCTGAGGATTAATTTCATTGCTTTAGTTTCTGGTTAATATGGAAAATTTCAGTCTTCAGGGAGATTACAGGAATCTAAATGTATGCTCCTTATTTCTTACTCTCTCATTTCTCCTTTTCTTCTGTAATATATCATGCAATAGAATACAATTATGCTATTTTTGTACCCCCAGAATCTCTTTTCCTTTTTTTTTTTTTTAAAAAAAAAAATAAAAAAGTAGTTAACTTACATTTCGCTACTTCTGACTTTGGCAATATTTGAAGTTAAGCATCTCATTACTTGCCTAAGGTTCACAGTATTCCTAGTATGAATTCAGTTATTGATTTGTTGTTACCATTTTCATTTTCTGTTTCTTTTGTGGATCAAATAGGAGTAACATAACCCCTTAAAGCCAATAACCTGTTACACAAACAGGTTTAAAGTTATTCTAGCAAGAATGCTTTGAAATTTGCTTGGCACACTTCCAAAACCTGTGGGATAAAACATAACTTGGAAGTTAAGACTGTCCAGACGATCTCTATAAATTTAATTACAGACATTTTTCTGCTTTTGTAAAAGATTCCTCCCTCTCTCCCCAGACTCATCCCCCCAGGAGTATCACGCATGTCTGCCACACAGAAGGCTGAGAAACTTACACGTATCTGGAGCGTATTTTAAGATTAAGGCCCACTTTGTTCTTTTTTATTTGAAGTGTCTTGCAATTACTTGTGTAAAATTAGGAAAAAAGAATTATTAAAGCAGAAAAATAAATCAATCACTAAAAAGCTGGGAAATGCAGAATTAAAATTACCTTGTTTTAGCCATTTTATTTGTAGACATGTAAAGGTAACTTCTTAAGTATAGGATATTAAATCATCTTTTCTGCCAAATGTCTACTTTATTTGTGCAGTATAAATGGGGTTCAGGTAATGAGCTTATTTTTTGGTGAATTTGGAGTCCTAGACTGGCTGAACTCGGTGCGAGCCCTACTCTGTAGTGAAGACAGATGGGCTATGGGAAAAATGGAATGCTCCTTAATCTGGTCCAGATGTCTCACCGAAACCAGAGAGATTTGGAAAAGTTTTGGTGTAAGCAATGGCCTGATCAGTCCAAGTCTGGAGTAAGCCTATACAAATATAAGTTCAAGCCTGTACAGTGACACTGTAGTTGAATCAAGTATTCTGGAAAAAAAGTTGGACAACTTCTGCAATGGCTGATACTAATAATCCTACTTATAATTCACCTTTATTTGGAAGAGAAAATTAGTAGCTCACTTTGTGACATTTATGTATTATCTGTTCACATATTGTTTTGCATTTCACATTTGTGGCCCCACAATTAAAAACAGAGAAGAACAGAGACTTCTGTTAAGAGAAATTCCTTGCAGATTTTTTGAAGGGCCTAGAGCAAGTAGGACTACAGACTTGCCTGCTTTTTGCTCTTTCCTAACAGCCCAATACTGACCAGAAGAGAGGATCAGATTGGGCTAGGTGGGTCTTGTATTTCCACCACAACGGGTAAGTAGGAGTATTGCCGGTCTTCCATTGTTTGTACCTTTCTTTCTGAGATGTGTGTTAGCTATGGCCCTATTTTTGCTATATTGTAAACCAAGAGGGGCAATCCCTTGATCAGCTCTGAACAAGGTGCCTCAGATGTGCATACTGTAGAGATGGTCAGTTGTCTGAACTACAAGGATACATAATATATTGTATAAATATTTAGTCTTGGGTTCTGATCATGTGATACAATAATGTTGTGGCATAAATTTGTAAAGTACGTAAGTAAAATTGGAGCCTGTGCTCCAGTTCCTAGAGGGTTAGATACTTTAAGATACAAAGCGATTCTTCTGTGTTCTTTCCTGAAATCAGTCAACTGAACTATCTTTAAGATCTCATTTGCTTAACTCATGAATTATATTAAAGAGTTTGCACCACAGGTATGCTACAACTTACAAGAAATGAAAACTTGTCACTTGTTTTTCCCGAGGTGTAAAATCCAAGCTGACTGGATCTGAAGAAAAAATAGCATCATGCTCCCTGGATTATAGAAGTCTTGACTCACTATTACTGTAGGCAGTTTTACCTCTTTAGACTACTTCTAGTTCACTACTTCTAGTTCTGAATATCCCTCCATTAAAAATATTGTTACTATGGCTTTTTAAGGGAGCTAAAAGTACCTCTGAATATTAAATGAGAGAGGGCAGTAATTACTCTCTCTTATTCATTACACTTTTTGATAATTGGCCTTAGAAAGTATGAGTGGCAGATTGTGTGCAAGGAAGTTCATGCTGCAACAGGAAAAGAAGAGAATTAATTTATAGACCATGGGAATGAAAATGCCACAGTATTTTTATCTAAAAATATCTCCTGGCTTTGTTGCTGAAATGGTCAGGTACAGAGAAATAATAGTTTCCCCTTGTTTATATGGATGCAGAATACTTTAATTATATTTTAAGAAACAGAGAAATCTGTTGTATGTAAAGAATGTCTCACAAAGAAGGAATGCCTATAGTTAAAACAGTGGCATGATAATAAAAAACTCTGATACCAGCTGAGGAAGGAACAGCAGTATACCAATGATCCTTATAAGAATTGGAAAAAAAAATCAATATTTTTAAACCAAGTAAAAATATTTTCTAATGGAATATCTAAAAGGTTATTTTGTACAAGTGATTAAAAAATTTTTAGTACTAGCCAAAATTAAACAAGTGAAGTAACAGAATCATAGACTCTTAGAATCATAGAATCATAGAATGGTTATAGTTGGAAGGGACCTTCAAAGGTCATCTAGTGCAACCCCCTGCAAGAAGCAGGGACATCCCTGACTACAACAGGTTGCTCAGAGCCTCATCCAGCCTGGCCTTGAATGTTTGGGGCATCCACCACCTCTCTGGGCAACCTGTTCCAGTGCTCTACAACTCTCATTGTAAAAAAAATTTTTCTAATATCCAATCTAAACCTACCTCCTTCTAATTTAAACCCGTTACCCCTTCTCCTATCACAACAGGCCCTACTGAACAGCCTCTCCCATCTTTCCTGTAGGCCCCCTTCAGGTATTGGAAGACCACGATCAGGTCTCCCCAGAGCCTCCTCTTCTCCAGGCTGAACAGCCCCAACTCTCTCAGCCTGTCCTCATAGGAGAGGTGCTCCAGCCCTCTGATCATCTTCGTGGCCCTCCTCTGGACCCTCTCCAACTGGTCCATGTCCTTCTTATGTTGGAGACTCCAGAACTGGACGCAGTACTCCAGGTGGGGTCTCACCAGGGCAGAGTAGAGGGGCAGAATCACCTCCCTCGACTTGCTGGCCACGCTCCTCTTGATGCAGCCCAGAATGCGGTTGGCCTTCTGGGCTGCAAGGGCACATTGCCAGCTCATGTTGAGCCTCTCATCCACCACCACTCCCAAGTCTTTCTCCTCAGGGGTGCTCTCAATCCATTCTCCGCCCAGCCTGTATTTGTGCCTGGGATTGCCACGACCCACATGCAGGACCTTGCACTTGGTCTGGTTGAACTTCATGAGGTTGGCACGGGCCCACCTCTCCAGCCTGTCCAGGTCCCTCTGGATGGCATCCCTCCCTTCCAGAGTGTCGACGGCACCACATAGCTTGGTGTCATCGGCGAACTTGCTGAGGGTGCACTCTATCCCACTGTCCATGTCGCCGACAAAGATGTTGAACAGGGCCGGGCCCAACACGGACCCCTGAGGGACGCCACTGGTGACCGGTCTCCACTTGGACATTGAGCCGTTGACCACCACTCTCTGAGTGCGGCCATCCAGCCAACTCCTTATCCACCGAGTGGTCCATCCATCGAATCCATGCCTCTCTAGTTTAGAGAGAAGGATGTTGTGCGGGACAGTGTCAAATGCCTTGCACAAGTCCAGGTAGATGATATCCGTTGCCCATCCCTTGTCCACCGATGCTGTTACCATGTCATAGAAGGCCACCAAATTGGTCAGGCACTATCACCTCCTTGCTCTCCATGTGCCTTAGCATGGTTTCCAGGAGAATCTGCTCCATGACCTGATCCATGACCATGATCTGCTCCATGACCAGAATACTGCATAGCCACCACACAGAGACAGGATTATTCTAACTCTTCTAGAAAAGTTGTGAACAATACAGTGAAAATATACACTAAAAATGCTCCAAGATCCAGAGTGGTGTTTTTACTGTTTTTTTAATAAAAAGAATAGAGAAGCTCTGATTTATTTAGCCACCTTTAAACACAGAAGATGGAAAAACACTAAAGAGTTTGAGGAAGATCATCACAAGATCTTTAATAAGCTCAATCTTGCAAAAACTGCCACACAGGTTAACTTTTTTATTGTGAACAGTTCATACTGTTCACAGTGGTAAATGTAAATACATGAACAAGTGTTGCAAATTAAGTTTTTATTTCCTGGATAAAAGAAAAAGATTGTATCTGACACAAACTTATTACTCTGGCTTCGTAGGATTAGTTGTTTCTGCACAAAAAGATGAAAAAATATGAGAAAGGAATAAATTTATTTTAGGTAAATGAAACAGTTCAAATGCTGGACTTAGGCTAAAACTTTTTCAGTAAGAAAACAGCAACACCTTAAATAAATAATAATCATAAACAGAGACAAAGTAAAATTTTTGCTGCTGAAAAATCTTGATGCTACTGAATAAGTGAGTAACTTAAACAATAATCTGTTTCTCTGATACAAATAATTTTATAGCTGTCAGTAAACTAATAATAAGCATGCTTAAATGTTTAAGTTTTTTTCCATAATCTAATAACAATTTGTTGATTTTAACAGGAGAATAACAACAGAATAAATAATTAGGGAGCTGGTAAAGCTATCATCCTACAAAGGTTTCTATCTAAATTTTATATTTTACTAGTGTCAAACTTACAGGTTCTTTTAAGAATAAGAATTTAGGTTATGGAATTATACTTAAATGGAAAATTACTAGTTTGGTCTCGCACAAAAGTCATAGACAATACAGGATGTTTCCCGTAGGTGAATGCTGCAGCTATATGCCTGCATTGTTTTCAAACGCCACTTACAAAATATTTTCTGAAATATTATTGCATATTGGAAAACCACGTTTTCCTTCTCAATCTAGATCAAATTATACTAATCCAGGTGTGATTCTTCTCTATATGAAAAGACACATATTGTAAACCTGAGCCAATTTACTGAATAGAAAAGTGATCAGAGGAATAAGCAAAAATCTTTGATCCAGCTGCTGCGTGAAGTATGAAAGGAAGTTTGTCATGAAAAAATGAGAATATACTCCAAAAGAAAAATCTTTTAGTGGAAGTAAAACAAGGAGGATTAGCCTGGGCATAAAAATAGTAAAAAAGAAAGCATTAATCTGTTCTCCTTTAATATGAATGGTGCAATTATTAATACCTGTTCTGTATAGATTGCACCAATGGTTTAAGTATTGTGAAGAATGTGAAAACTTCAAAATTCAGCACACAACTAAACATATTTAGACAGACTAATATATCCAGATACTAAACAGCACTCCCAGGGCTTGTCACCAAGAAGCATATTAATGTCTTACTTTTCACCCTAGTGAAAATATTAACTAGAAAGTGTAAAGATCTCTATTTCACCGTAAAAGTTCAGTAGGCTCCATTAGTCTTTGTGGGACAATAACTAGGGGGGAAAATAGTTTCTCTAAGGTCCATCCTATAGAAGGACTTTGTAGGGTAAAATGCAGTTGCTGCTTCCAGGATGAAATGTGGTTGGCATGCTCACTACTGGAACTCCCTAGACACCACACTCTGCTTCCCTAAACATGTGCTAAGAACAGAACGGAGAGTGGAGCGGAATGAAGACGCTGCAGCCAAACTCTGTTATACTACCTGCAGGGATGGGAACTTCATCGTACTTAGTGGCTGGTAAGCCGTATAGTAGCTGATAAACTTCATCACAGCTGTCAGACAAGAAGAATGTCAGTTGCTGAGACAGCAATTGTGGAAAAATTGCTCATTATAATCTCATTATAATGCTAAAACATACCTCCATCCCAAAGGCTACCCACCTCTGAAGTGAGATCACACCTTACTGGACATGCACCCTATATATATTTTACTATACTTTTAAGAAATGAGGTGAGAGTATTTTACACAAATGAGTAATAAAAGAATATCAGACTAGAATCACCCAAACTCCATATAAATATAAGAAATGGCATAAAAGTAAGTGGACCAGGGGATAAAATAAGGGAAGCCTCCACGGTAACTTTTGGAATCAGTCAACGGGCAGAACCTGTTTTCTCCCCAACAGGGATTGCCTATTGGTTAAGAACCTTATTCTATTGTGTTGGTTTTCTTTAGTGAGGGGGGGCTACAGTGGCAGCTTCTGTAAGAAGGTGCTAGAAGTTGTTTCTCCTTTGTCCAGTTGACTTCGCTGGGCCTAGGGCCAAGACAATTCGTAGCAGAATGTTCCATGATAACGTCTCTGCGATAACGTATTTAAGAAGGGGAAAAATAAGAAAAAAAAAAAAAAAGAAGGAAGAAGATGTGAAGAAACTGAAGAAGGGACAGAGAGGGGGAGGCGCAAGTCTTGTGGGCCTTGCGGCCTTCACGTTCTGGCCTCCCACCAGGTGGCTGACTGGGTCCAACTTGGCCCAGCCTGGCTGCAAAAAGTGGAGAGGAGATGAGATATGAGGAGAACCTGAGAGGCGTTTGCCAGCCTGTTGTGAAGAATCTCTTGTGACAGGAACAGCTGCAGATGCCAAGGTCAGTGAAGGAGGAGGGGGAGGGGTAACACCGCTCCTGGCCAGAATTCCCCTGCAGCCCGTGGTGATGACCATGGTGGAGCAGGCTGTCCCCCTGCAGTTCATGGAGGTCCATGGAGGAGCAGAGATCCACCTGCAGCCCATGGAGGACCCCGCACCGGGGTAGGTGGAGGCCTGAAGGAGGCTGTGGCCTGTGGAGGGCCTGCTGGGGCAGCTGTTCTGGAGGGACTGCACCCTGTGGAAAAGATGACCCATGCCAGTACAGTTTGAAGGACTTCTGCCTGTCACTGGGATCCCACACTGGAGCAGGGGAGGAATTTGAGGAGTTCTTCCCCAGTGATGAAGCAGCAGCATAAAACAACATGTGGTGAACTTTCCATAATCCCCATTCCCTCTTCCCCCCACCCCGTGCCTCTAGGGAAGGGGGAAGGAGGTAGAGATAATGTTAAGTCCAGGAAGAGGGAGGGGTCGAGGGAGGTTATCCTGTTCTCTGTCTCATTATCCTGCTTGGTTTTTAGTAATAAATGAATACTTTTCCCTAAGATGAGTCTGTTTTGCCCATAACAGTAACTTCAAGGATTTCTCCCTGTCCTTATCTCAAACCTCAAGCTGTTTTTTCTTATATTATCTCTCCCTATTCTCTCGGAGGGTGGGGGAGTGAGAGAGAGACTGCGTAGTCTGGTCCTGATCCAGGCTAAACTATGACAAAGTCAAAGAAAAGTACATTGCTTTAAGTTTTTTAAGTGTAGCTAACCAAGTATAGTTAACAGAAAAACTGTATTCAGACAGGCTATAGATTAAGTATTTCAAAAGAAAAAAATTCAAAGCAATAAAAAAAATCAGTAAAAAATTTATATAACCAAATCTGTAAGAAAAATGTTTATGGCTTTTTCTACCAGTCATATTAACTTTATTAGTTCAGAATTCTCTGAGGAGCTATGCAACTCTTGCTAAATCATATCCAGCAATCGATCTCATTGTGACTGCAATTAGAGCATGCATGGTATATGTATTTGGCATAAAAAAAAGTAGAGAGTTGAAAGGAACCCGGAGGGATCATGTTATCTACCTTCCTGGTCTGAAGTAGCATTAAGTGTACTTAGATTATCCCTGCTACTACTGTTTAGTTTGCACTTTAAATCTTCCAGTAGAGATTTTATAACCTTTACAAGTCAGCCTTTACCCTTTTTACTGTATTTGCAGTAAGCTTTAATTTTTCACCTGTGGTCCCGGAAAACGGTTATTCTTCCACCTTCTTAACAGAAAACTAGTTTCCTTTGGATTAAAGCAGGCTGTAATTGCAGTCCCTCCTCATGATGCACTGTATTTTTTTCTTCTATATATTTGCTTAAATCTTTAACTGCTACACCCAAAGCTGGATGCGCGCTCCAAAGGATAGCTCCCCAGAATAAGTACATCAGAATAGCTGTCATCAGTGTCTTACATATAACATTCTTGTCAGCACATCCCACAAAGGTAGCTGCCTGCCATGGTGATTAGCAACAGCTTTGCACTTTTGACTCACAGTCAGTTTTATCTAATGCACTCAACATCTAATTCCTTTTTGCAGCACTTCAGCCCAGTTAGTAGTTGCTCATTTTTCATTCTTGCATTTGATACCTCCTTTCCAAATGTAGGTCTTTGCATTTATCTTTACTGAATTTCATCTGACTGATTTTAAAGAAGATCTAAAGTTCACAAAAATGTTTTTAAATTCCGGACTTGCTTTCTAATGTATGTACAATGCATTTCAAGTGTTAATTTTTTTTAACTACACTTTCTATTTAATTTAGTTACATAAAAAATTAGTATTACCCTCTAACTAATGCAGTAGACCTGTCATTCTATTTTCCCTGAAGAATTCACATTTGCTGCACTTTTAATAACCTTAATAATTTCTTGCTTGCATGTGAATTGCTTGTAATCGTTCATTCTAGCATCATTCCAGGGACTGAAATGTGGGATGACTGGCTTAACTTCTTAAATATAGACATATTCCTTATCTGTTTCTATGCTCTTAGATTTTGGTAATTTTAATTTTAAAAATGAAATATTTAGTTTTTTAAGCATGTTTCCTGTATATATACATTTTTAATTACATGTGTTTAGATTCGGTTGCTTTGAAATTTAAAAGTTTGTAATAAATATAATGTTTAAACATAAGTAGTATAAAATCACATATTATGCTGTTATATGTTAACTGAGCTATTTCATTAACATAGAGATTTCTTTTCCCTCTTCCTTTTATAGTCTCTTATCAGTCATGCTCCAGTCTTTGAGAATACAAGGTTAAGTGTTACATTTTCCTGCGAAAACTTAAAAATATAATACACAGAACTGAGAGTCTTTATTATAGAAATTGTTAGTAATAATACATGATGATAAAAATCCCAGAATGAAGGCCTTCACACCAGGAAGACTGTTGTGATAAGCTAATCCCAGCCTGCACCTTGGTGTTTTCTAATACTAGGACTCACCTCATTTCTTAGGTGGTTTTATTTTTGGTTTTTTTTTTCTGTCTTTCTATTTTTTCTTTTCGTTTTATACTATTCTTAATTTTCTTTTTAAATTGCAAGAAAGTTGAGTAAGATTCTTCCCCTCAGCCATGAAAACAGTTACTAGCCATTAAATTTCAAATTTCTATTGAAAACCACCAGCAGTGGCAGTTGGTCCTTCGATCACTGTGCTTTATAACGTAAAACTCCATGTTGACTGACTCGGATCCTCAGTTGGGCATAAGACATTCCAGGAGCTTACCTGTATTTAAAAGGACCCCTTTCCCACCGTCAGCATTGTGTATTAGACTGCATGTAATTAAAATATTGTGTGGCAGGACCTCTTCTTATAATGAACATTTTCTGTGGTTTTACCTCAGGACTCTCCCTCTCCTTTTCTTCTGTTGGCATATGCACAGACATTGATTGTCACTGGAAAAAGAAAGGTCTTCCTGAGTATATATAATTTCCTTTTGTGTGTTCTACACAGTTCTCTTTTGCCCCGGAAACTCTAGATAGTGTGTTCAAATTGAATTCTGGTCCAGTTCTGGCATCCAGTCCTCCCTGCAAGGAAACCTTATTTCACTTATTGGTGGATTGCCCTACACTCAATAAACCTCCATCTCTTAATTTGCTTTAATAAAAAAGAGAGTCATTCTACAACTATGTAGACAGCCAACTGCTAAGGGCAATAATCATCCCCAGAGCATCTCCCAGGGTGTGAAATTGTAGGTAGCCAAGTTTATAATTCATGCTCAGTAATCTTCTTGGATGCTGCAGCCCTTCCAGCCAGTTCCCACTGCTCTGCCAGTTGATTAGCAGTAAGCTGTGGTACCAGATGGAGCTGTGTTAGGTTTGTCTCGGATGGAAGCTGCTCTTTTTTAGAGCTTACACTGGCCATTACCTGTGCATTGCATCTATCCTTGGTATGTGGCTGCACTGAGAGATAGCTACTGGATGTACAACATTCAATTCCTGTGGCGTCTGGCATGGCAAACCTTATATTTGGCTGGAAACACAAGAACAAAGAGAGTAAATTGGCGATGACTGTAGAAATGAGACAGCTTCTCTGGGCACACAGCACTCCCCTGAGATGAAATACAATTTTTCTAGTGACTGAACATCTGCTTGAAAAAGGAAATGCTTTCTGATCAAGGGAGAGTTTATTTCCTTCCTCTATTAAATGAACTCACATCATCTCATTACAAAGCAAGCTGAGGGCTGCTCAGTGCTGCCAACATATAGTGAATGACTGACTCAGTTGGGAAGATGTTTCTGTGGTTGAAACTGAAATCAGAAAAGCATGTGCAGGTCATTCCCTTCTATCTTGTAGGTCTCTCCAGGGCTCAGGACACACAATATTAATTGGCATACTGAGTCTGGGCAATGGACTGGGCAAGGCACTTATTCAGGTCATCTGCATCTAAGTGGTTATATTGAGAAAATGAAGAGTAGAATAGTATTTCTGGTGAATAATACTTCTAGTAAAGTCTGTTCTTAACTTTTTTTTTCTGACCAAATAATTATTTTATTGGTTTTGTATTATATTTTTCTAATTATATCTAGATAATATTTTTCTGTTACATACTAATAAGCTTTATTATATTCCAATTAGATATAGTAGTCCAATTTTATATAATATTTTCTAATTATATATGTTTCTAATACATATATTTGTCTAATTTCTCAATATTTGGGGTTTAACCTAAGTAATTCATTCACTTGGGACTTGAACATACAAGAAAATACAATACTGCTCTATTTGATCACTTCAGAGTGCAATCTTATTCATATTTGTTTATTTTAGACTCTAGAAAAAATGGCTTCTATTGACAAAAAATTCTCTCTGCTGCTCTCATTCTTGTCTGACTATTAGGAGTATGACAAATGCACTGTACACTTTTACTGGAAGCACACGAGGGGAAATTTAATGGAAAAAACCCTGAAAAATTAAATGTGCTAACATAGCATATCTAGAATCTGAAAAAACTTTGATTGCTATCTACTCTGACAGTCTTTAGATTTCTTTTTAATTCAGTCATACAATATTTTTTTTCTGAGTTAATGCATCTAGAGATAAATTATTGCTATATGCTATTTGGAAATATGACAGATCATTAAAATGTAATGAAGATTTGAAAAAGTTCTACCAACTTACAAGTTTGTAGAAGAGCTAATTCAGGTTTCATTTGCTCCTCCACCAACCAAAATTGAAATGTAATGATGTAGAAATCCTCAGGATCCTTGTTTTATCATGGTATGCTTTGCTGCTTCCCTTATACATTGAATATTTAAATCTAATTTAGATGACTCTAGCAGGTTATCTGCCAATATGCAAATAGGCTAGATGATTTAATATTTGTGTGACACCTATCTTCAGCTAATAATTTTACATCAGATAATTTGTATCCCTTGCTCTTAGCCTTACTGGCAAGAAAATAAATTGTGTGATGAAAGAAAAATGCCAGGCTGACAGCCACTGTTTTCAGATGTAGAAGTACTCATTTCAAAGTAAGGTTAGCAGTCTGTACAAACTGCCTTTTCCTTAAAAAAAAAAAAAAAAAAAAAAAAAAAAAAAAAAAAAAAAAAAAAAAAAAAAAAAAAAAAAAAAA
>WHYT01017081.1:109815-127254 GCA_009806455.1 Tetrax tetrax | reverse complement strand
TTTAAAAAAAACCTTTTTTAAAAAAAAAAAAAAAAAAAAAAAAAAAAAAAAGAAAAAAAAAGGAAAAAAAGTATGCAAAATGAATATCAAAGTAAATCCTGGCTAGTATGTGCATTCAGAAGCCATCACTGTACACAATGCTTCTAGTGGGGAAATTCAGCAGTGTGTTTAGAATTCAACACACACTCTCTGAATGCAAGTGAGAATAATGTACACACAGTAAATGAACGCAGTGAACTGAGGAGTACTATAAATGTCGTTTGGTTGACTATAACTTTTGAGGAGTGTCTAGAAACAGAAAGGCTAATCTTTTCTATTCTGCCTAACTGAACAGCCAGTGAAGATCCTTCTCTTACTGCACTTTAATTCTTTATGTGTAGCAGCCTGTATTTTTGGCATACTGATAGATGCCAATGGGAATGGTGAATATAATATATGTAAATCTGGTTCATACCAGAAAATGTAATATCACAGGGACAAAGCAAGGAAACTACACCAGTATTTCTGCCTGTGAAATAATTTTATTGTAATATGTAGTAAAATATAAAGTATCATAACATTTTTTCACAGGAAGAGCAGTGGGAGGAGAGTGTATAGGCTCAATAGTATTTTTTGTTTGTTTTGTCTGTGTTTGTATATGCACACGTAGATATATGTTTATACACCTACATATACACCGATGTACATACACTGAAATACTTCCATGAATCATTACTTGAATAGCAATATCTAAGGTAATGGCACCTACTAGTACTATTGACATGGCACTTGCTATGGGTTATAACTTGTATATAGCTGTATGAAGACACAACACTGAAGGGAGAAAATATTTCTTTATTATTTGCCTTTCTTACTTTGGAAAACTAATTACGTCAATCACTGATGAAGTCTAGGGTACAGAAGATTTAATTTCACCTAGCTCCCTAGAAACTATTTAATTTACATAGCATAGATTTGAATTTAAATCAAACATATATTAGCATTTACTGTGTTATAACTTACATATAAATTTGATAAACAAGACAAAATGAAGGATAGTTTTTACAGTTAGTTTTGAAACTGTCAGGGCTTATTTTCATCAGCAGGTATGTTCAGTGGTATGCATATGTTTGAATACACAGTAAAGATGTAGATAAGCACTCACTATGTGTGCAGGTTGGATAAAACTGTGATGTGAAGATGGAGCTGCACAACTGTATAACTACAGCTACAGCCTTAACTGGTCCCAATAATGTAAAAAGGTGATGAAATACCCAACCTTTATGCATTCCCGTTGGCAAACTGGTATTGGAATATGTTCTCAGATGAGGTGTTGAGGCATTTTTAACTGCCACTATCTGCAACTGTTTAGCATATGCTGTAGTTAATATGATTTTTTCTGAGTATGAAGTAGTGAGAGCAACTTGCTTGTCTGCGCCAAATATTTTTTTCAATAAATCTAGTCATAAGTATAAGATTGCGTTGTGAATAGTCTTCTGCTTTGATATGAGGCAGAAAATCCCAATAAAGGAAGTTCAGAATTAGAAAAGGAAGGAGAGAAATATTACTCAATATAAGCCAACTATGTGAAATACAACAACCAATAGCAGGCACTATGGCAAGCAAACTGTTATTTCTGCTCATTGTCTTGCTAAGAGGAGGCATGGAAGGACACAAAGCAACAAGGAAAAGAAGACAAATGGAAATAATAAACAGTAGCCAGACAGTCATTTTCTTGTATATAGCCTTCAATTTCTAATGAATGCAATAAAATAAAAAACATATTACTGTGTATAAATGTCTGTTGAAGTATTTGGCTGGCAGTTTACTGTTAAGCATTTCTGAGATCAACATAACTGTAAAAAAATTTAAAAAATCCGTTAGAGAAAATCACTGTTATTTTCAGGGCAGTAGATATCTATTTGTGCTAGAGATGATGACACCACTGTGTCTGCTGCATAGATTTACATCCTATGAATGTGTCTGTGACTCAATACATTAAAAGTGTAATTGAGATCGACTACTCATTCAATTGAGTTATAACACCCCCAAAAAAGCTATTTAAAACTAAGTTACATTTACCTGATATCTCATATTTCAAGTGAGATAAGTTGAAGTGGTGCAAAGCAAAGTTTCTGTAGCTGATGATTACGACAGTGAATCCATTAAAATAGTGGAGTCAACAGCAGTAAGTTAGGCACATAAATAATCCTCAGATTTAGTTTACTTTTACTGATACTGTGATACTAGAAATAGGAATTATATACTACGAATGCTGCATACAAAAGTATAGCTCTAAATGAACTACATACAGCCTTCATTTTCTTTCAAAAGTCCTTTTCTCATTAGGAAATCACGATTTAATTGCCTACTGAGTAGCATCACAAAAATATATATTAAAAAAAATCAACAAAAAAACCCACAGCAAAACCAAGTAGATGTGTTGGAATGAAACAGGTGTAACTCATATGGGTTAGCTTTATTTCTTATTGCAGTGCATGCCCTTTATATTTCTCAATTTACCATGACAAAATTTAGTATATGGTGGTAAAAGACTAATCCAGTGGTTTTAACTGTAAGCTTTTTTTAGCTATATATTTCTATAGATGAAAGAAATGTCAGCTTTATAGTACGGTCTTGTAGGGAGTGTCTTGGAAAGTTTCTACTGGCTTATTCAAAAAAAAAGAATTTTTAAAAAATAAACTATAAAAATAGTTAAGGAAAATGTTTAGAAAGCAGTGCTTGAACTAAGCTTAGGAAATGTTCTGCCTTTCTACAGAAGAAATAAGAGATTTGTTATGACTCATGCCTTGTTAATAAATGTTGACTACAGAACATCAGTGTGACAACTACAGCAATTCCACCAGTTAAACAATTTGATCCAAAATATTATTATTACTACTACTACTACTACTACTACTACTACTACTACTACTACTGCTACTGCTACTACTATAATAATTATTAAAAATTTGATCCAAACACCTTGACCAGATCTTGTTTTAAGAAATACTTGCACATATTTTATCTCCTGCCAGCTCCATAATGACATGGCAGTTAAAATAGATAAATCTTCCTTCAAAGTAACCCACGAGACTTTTCTGATTTCTTGGTTTATGGTATTTGAAAATGACCAAAAAAAGCTATTGTAGTACATTTACCAGCTTTCATAAAATACTGCATTCTGTCACGAAATTAACATTCTTCTTATTTGTCACTAGTATGCTAGAAAAATTATACAAAAATTGCTTTAGTCATTTTATCCCCTTAGCTATGCACTCAGCACACTGCTGGGCTCCCAGACAAACACTGAATATTGTCTTCCTAGGATGCTTCAAATCAAGGTATATAAAATTAACATCCTTTTTTTTTTTTTTTTACAATTATTTTTCTTGTTTCATTTGTCTTCATTTATTCCCTTGCTTCAAGGTCCTTCTGGTAAATATAACTTGAAGTGCTCTAAAGCATTTTTATGATGCTCCAGTCCTGCCTGTTCTTGGTCTGGGGAATCCAAGTTTATTATGGAGCATGTCTGCTTGGATGTGGTCAGCTGCATAAATACAAGTTAGTCTGCTGTCTTCTCAACCCTACGGGATATGTTATGATTTTTGGAAAATATTAACTCTATGACAGATGTATACCTAGGATTTAGCTTCTTCCCATTCCTCAGGAAATATGGCAGAAGGAGAAGAAACAAACAACTGTAATATTTGCCTCTTCTCAGGACAGAAGACAGTAAATCCATGTTTATCTTTGTCTTTCTCTGAGGATTACCTCTTAAAATGTACTTGCCTTTCTTGCAGCAGGGACAATAATGCACTCAATAAATATTTTTCAACTTCAGAAACCATTAAAAATCAGAGGAGTACGAATGTATTTTAAAAAACCTTCAGTGTAATTCAGACAAACCATGTTTTAAAATAATTTTTATATTACTGATTTACACTAGCTGAAAAAGCTTTAATTCTTGACTAAAATTTTCTTGATTTTATTTTATATTTCTAGTGCCAGATAAAACAGTAAATATCTTATTACATGAACGTATATTACTCCAAACCAATTAATTGCTGCTGGATTCCCACTAACAAAATGCTGTCAATGCTGAGGGAGTAAAAATACCTAAAACAATCATCCACATTCCCAAATCTGATTGTCTCAATTATTATATCTAGTAATTGTATGTAAGTTATACTGGTACCTGTAATCCCTCCCCTATCCCTCATTTCTTTCAGTTTGTGTTTCACAGTAGAAATATTTGTTGACTCTCCATCTCCTCTGCTCCATCCTGTTCTTAGCTTTTCCTGGATGGAGAGAAGTCTTTGGAGCTTTGTTCATTGTAATATACCTTTCTCACATCACCTGTTTAGACCAAGTTTCCTCTTTAATACAGAAATGAAGTAGAGATATATTGAAGAGATACAATGGAATTATCCCCTAAAAAAAAATCTTAACTAAACTGGGCATGTTTTAGCCTTAAATACTAGGCCCTACCCCAGACTAAAACTTACTTCAGAATGGAACTGAAGTGCAACATAATTTTGGCATTGTCAGGCTGCTTTATCCTTTTAGATGTTGCAAATAGAGTAGAGTAGGAAATAATGTTCTATAATAAATTTTTTTTAAGCCATAAAAACCAAAGGGAACAGCTTGTCTTTTCCACTAACAAGCCACATTGAAGTAATCTTATATTAGATCTCACTGGACCTTTTCATTTTGAAAGATGTTGAAGACCCTTTAAAACTGCAAGGCTGAGAATCTTTTACTTTCATATGATCCATTCTGCTCTGCTTGAAAGATCACTTTATTGGAAAATGCAGTGTTATATTTACAACAGAAATATTGGGTGTGGTTATAACCCATGTCCATATCTTCTGGTAGAAGATTTATCTAGATAAGACAATGTGGTTTTGATTAGAAAGGTGTTTTTGTTTCTTTATTTTTTCCAGAACTAGAACAGATTACTAACAAACGTCTTGAAAATACTTCAAATAATTTAGATAACTTACAGTTAATTCTATTTTATTGCTTTTAACTAGATTCACAAACAGGACTGTTAAAGTCATGCTTTAAAACAGAGGTCATCTCATTTTCTATTTTGTGTATGCTAAGTGCATTGCTATACAGCAATTGCTGTTTTGAATAAAACAATTTCCTTCTTCACATAGGTGTTTCAGAAAATGTAGAAAGCTAAAGCTTCTCTCAAGATGTTTCGGGCTCATCTATGAGCATCTTTGAGCAGAAAATATTTGTACCAATTGAAGTCTTGAAACCTATCTCTTTGCTTCTCATTGTCTAACAGAAAGTACATACTCTTTACTTACAATGAGAATATTCACTTCATGGAATACTCTCAGGGAAACTCCTGGCCTTATGAAATACTTTGGGATCAATCTGTGATTAAGTCTCTGTGTATTTTATTTTCATGATTTATTAAAAATTTTAGAGTTTGAATTAAAATAATTAGAGGTTGAAACTTGCAATATCAATCTTTAAGGCATAGATTTCTTGTCAAGATCAGCAAGGTTTCTGATCAATGTTTCTCACAGAAAGTACCTTAAGTGCATATACACTAGGGTGGGGAAAACAATCTAATAATATTAAAGACAATGGTTGTGGATATTGTTTGAAGGTGTTACCACATGTCCTGATTCAGTGTTACATGACCATTTCTAAAGTTATGATTGTGACTTTGTATTTCTGTCTTTGTAGACTATACTTAAAAATTTCTACACTATAAATAGAAATTTTAACTAAGGTGAATAAATTTACTCCAATTTTGAAGGCGTAAGTAGATAAAGTCCATAAGAGTATGAATATGAAGCAAAAAAATCTGGATCAAATGTTTAAAAAGCATAGTTTCTGAAATAGATATCTAAGTACCAGGGCTATTTGAATATTCCTTGATCTTCTGAGCCCCATCTTTACAAAGCGATAGTGGAGTGTTAGACATAGGTTGGGAAGAATTCTCACATTCTGTGGTATAGAAGGAGTGAGAAAGAGAGAGACGTTTGGAGCAGTCAAGTTGTGTGACAACTCCTTCAAAAGCGTGTGGACTTTCTCAAGAACAAAAATTTAGGTGGTATACTGAGCCAGTGCTATAGCCAAAAATACGACAAAAAAGCTACATGACAATACTTTAAACCCTGTGATATTGAAATAGAGTACTATAAAGAATAATTACAATTAAAATATCCATTTGAAATGGAAATGATAAAATTCTCTAGAAGGAAAAAATGTAATGTTCTGGTTTTGTTTGGTAAGGGGGGCCTAAGGTGGTAGTTTCTGTAGGAAACTGCTAGAAGTTTCTCCCCTTTGTTCAGTGGACTTGGCTGGGCCTAGGGCGGACCCACTGCTGGCCAAGGCCGAGACAATTGGTAGCAGAATGTCCTGTGATAACACCTCTGCAATAACGTATTTAAGAAGAGGAAAACAGAAAAAAAAAAGAGAGAAGATGTGAAGCAGCTAAGCAGGGGCAGAGAGGAGGAGGTGTGAAACTTGTGGGCCTTGCAGGCCTCACCCTCTGGCCTCCCGCCGGGCAGCCGACTGGGCCCAACTAGGCCCAGCCTGGCCGCAAGAAGTGGAGAAGAGATGAGAAGTGAATAAGTTGTAAAAAGGATCTTGAGAGGTGTCTGCCAGCCTGTTGTGAGGAACAGCTGCAGGTCAGTGCAGCTGGAGGTCAGTGAAGAAGGAGGGGGAGGAGTAATGCGGCTCCTGGCCAAGATTCCCCTGCAGCCTGTGGTGATAACCATGGTGGAGCAGGTTGTCCCCCTGCAGCCCATGGAGGTCCATGGAGGGGCAGAGATTCACCTGCAGCCCGTGGAAGACCCCACGCTGGAGCAGGTGGAGGCCTGAAGGAGGCTGTGGCGCGTGGAGGGCCCGCTGGGGCAGCTGTTCTGGAGGGACTGCACCCCATGGAAGAGATGACCCTCGCCGGAGCAGTTTCACAAAGGACTGTGGCCTGTGGGAGGGACCCCACGATGGAGCAGAGGAGGAATGCGAGGAGTTCTTCCCCCGATGAGGATGCAGCGGTGTAAAACAATGCGGAATGAACTGACCGCAAACCCCATTCCCTCTTCCCCCCTGTGCTGCTGGGCGGGGGGAAGGTGGTAGAGATAATGTTAAGCCTGGGAAGAGGAAGGGGTGGGGGGAGTGTTCCCTGTCTCATTCTCCTTCTAGTTTTAGAAACAAATGAGTATTTTTCCCCAAGTCGAGTCTGTTTTGCCTGTAACGGTAACTTTAAGGATTTCTCCCTGTCCTTATCTCAAACCTCGAGCTCTTTTTTCTTATATTATCTCTCCCTGTTCTCTCGGAGGGTTGGGGAGAGTGAGAGACTGCGTAGTCTGGTCCCGATCTGGGCTGAACTATGACAGTAATATTTAAAAAATATTTACTAGATAAACTGTTCTACTTTAATGGTATTTTTTCTGCTTGCAGAGGTGTCTAGAAGGAACAAAAATCATGGCTGATGGGGCTTCTGTCTATTTCATATTTTGTAACAGTGCAACCATGACCTTTAGTACAACAGTCCTACTCTTCTGGATATAGTTTTATTAATATGCAGAGAAGTGAGGTGCATCAATTGAGCTGCAGTGGCACAGTGTTACAATGCCTTCAGTATCAGAACTAGTTCATATCCTTCTGCATGTAGCTCCACACTGTGTAACGCATACATGCACAAATACTGCATGTGTGATATTCAATGTGTTTAGATAATTAATCTTGAGTTTGAAAATATATAAATAAATGTAATCAACTAATATTTCACAGCGCATAGTCATTTTTAATGAATAATGTTTTGCTACCCAAAGAATTACGAACACTGTCTCTAATTCAAAGATAAAATGAAAGGGATTATTTTGGCTATTTTCTGGTTTTGTAAGAAATATTTAACTGACCTTGGAGTATATATTTATTTATGTGTATATAGAGCTATGTATGGGTATGTACACCTATATATTGGAAATTCAAAGGTAAGATTCAACTTAAACATGAAAAAGAGGAAACCTACTTATTTCAGAGCATGAAACTTTAAGATCTACAAAATTACTCTAGGCTTGACCCATGGAACAGACAGCTTTTTATACTTCCTTCTTTGTTCCATTTTTACCAGGTTTGGACACTGTTCTATTTTTAGACTAAAAAGTTTTCTGAGAGCTTTTGCTTATGGCCAAAGAACATCTTAAACTTTGAAACCAAGGACATTGATACAATAGTTACACGAGAATAACCTCCCATTTTCCTTTCATCCTATTTTGTCTATGTAAGATATTATGTTTTAAAAAATAAATTCTCGTTATCATTGATTCATAAATGGAGTGTTAAAAACTGACATTGGAGTTACTATTTTGATATCAGGTTTTGTAACAGACATTATATCTTTAAAATTCTAACTCAGTGGTTCATCTCTTATCTCTTCAGCGTAATTACTTTCCCCCATTAAAAAATGCTGTAAGTGTGTTGGATAAATAGTGTCAGTCTGTTTCTTTATTCTTATCCAGACAAGTTGTTCCGGTTTTATCTAGTGAGGGGGGGGCTAGGTTGGTAGCTTCTGTAAGAAACTGCTCTCCTTTGTTCAGTGGACTCGGCCAGGCCTAAGGCGGACCCACTCCTCGTCAAGGTCTAGACAATTGGTAGCAGAATGTTCCGTGATAACGTCTTTGCGATAACATATTTAAGAAGGGGAAAACAGAAAAAAATAGCAAGAAGATGTGAAGCAGCTAAGTGGGGGCAGAGAGGTGGAGGCGCAAGCCTTGTGGGCCTGCAGGCCTCACCTCTGGTCTCCCACTGGGCGGCTGTCTGGGCCTGACTCGGCGCAGCCCAGCTGCAAGAAGTGCAGATAAGATGTGAAGAGCAGCTGAGAAGCGTCTGCCTGAGCTGATTGTGAGAGGAATGGCTGCAGACGCCAAGGTCAGTGAAGAAGGAGGGGGAGGGGTAATGCAGCCCCCAACAGAGATTCCCCTGCAGCCTGTGGTGATGACCACGGTGAAGCAGGCTGTTCCCCTGCAGTCTATGGAGGTCCATGGAGGAGCAGAGATCCAACTGCAGCCCATGGAGGACCCCATGCTGGGGCAGGCATATGCTTGAAGGAGGCTGTGGCCCATGGAGGGCCTGCCCTGGGGCAGCTGTTCTGGAGAGACTGCACCCTGTGGAAGAGATGACCCGTGCCAGAGCAGTTTCACGAAGGACTGCGGCCCGTGGGAGGGACCCCACAATAGAGCAGAGGAGGACTGCGAGGAGTTCTTTCCCCGGTGACGAAGTAGTGGAGTAAAACAACGTGTGATGAACTGACCGTAACCCCCATTTCCTCTTCTCTCCTGTGCTGCTCATGGAGGGAAGGAGGTACAGGTAATGTAAGTCCAGGAAGAGGGAGAGGTGAGGGAAGGTTATCTTGTTCTCTGTCTCATTATCCTGCTTTGTTTTTAGTAATAAATGAATAGTTTTTCTCCAAGTTGAGTTTGTTTTGCCCGTAACGGTAACTTTAAGGATTTCTCCCTGTCCTTATCTCAAACCTTGACCTTTTTTTCATTATATTAGGAAACCCTCCCAGTTCCCTTGGAGGGTGGGGGGAGTCAGAGAGAGACTGCATAGACTGGTCCCAGTCTGGGCTAAACTACGATACATACAATACTCTTATCTGTGAAAAGTCTCTTGGAATGGATTACGGCATTACTTAAGACTATTAAAGTTATACCAATCATTATTTTCAGAGTAATTCTAGAAGCAGATATTAATTTAAGTTCTAGTTCTGTAAACATAATACCTTGTTAACTAGTATTTCTTTCACAAAATTCAAATACACTCATCATTGAAACTGTAGCCATTCAATGATGTGAAAGGTATGGTTATGAATTTAGAGAGAGAGAATAAAGTTTTTAACAAACATGAGCAGTCTTCCAGCTCTCAGTCAAAATCAATGTTATTTCCATAGCACCCTTCCCTTTATGTGGTAAAATTCTGCTTTTTTAATGAATGAACGAAAGGTAAACCAGTAGGAATTAAATATGTCCAGATAGAAATAATTTTAGATTAAAGATTTTCCTAAGTTTTTAATGAAACTTTGTTTCTTCTTGGTTAGTAAGATACCTACCATCTTCTTTTTCCTGCACAATTGCCCTGTTTGCTCTTCTGTAGCTGTGAGCAAATCATGACAATGGTAAAAATGTAAAGGCTGTAGATATTTGTGATATACATGATATATGACTTTCTTCTGTGGGTTTTCTTCCTTTTCCCTTCATTCAGGCCATCAGCATACTTGTTTCCAGAGGACAATGTTTGTGCTTAGTGTTCTTGTATTCCTAAGCTTCATACTTTACTGTGTGATTCACTTCATATCCATTAACAACTTACCAGCCCAAATATTGTTTTAGTGTAATTATTGTGATGCAGTACTTGCTAAATAATTTCTGTCAATAATAAACCAAATTTTTCTTTCAGACTAAGTTTAAAATATACATTGACACCACTTTTCAGTATCCCAGCTTTGCTTATGTGATGGATTGACAACAGCCACAAAATAGAACAACTTCTATCTGGACCTGAGTTACAACTTCTGTCAAGCCTCTGAAGCTCAGATTTGCCCTCCTAAACTTTTTTTTTTCTTTATCTTTCTTTTTTTTCTTTTTTCTCTCTCTTCCCCCCTCAGTAGGCCATAATGTAGGTGAACATCTACTTTGGGGAAAAAAAATTCTTAGATTCCTACAAACAATACCTGAGTTCTGAGTCAGCAGTTACCTAGTCCTCTTTACACCCCACAATATTCCCAGAATGTGTTTGGATTTTTATAGAAGTATATTGATATGATCAGAACCATTCTAACCTCAAATTGTAACTTAGCATTAATATATAGATTTACTAATTTCATATATACATATCTATGTAGATATATATAATCTTATGAGGACTGTGAGTGGATGGCACTTTACACAATAGGAAGTCTTAGCAGAAAAAGCTTCTTATTTTTAAAAAACTATAATGTTATATAATTATGTGGATATTCCTCAAACATGGAGTCTGGCTGACTTAACTGGGTCTTCATTTAAATGTTGCATGCATGGAGATGCCATGGTTTAATTAGTAACCAGTAAAAAGTTACTTTTAATAAAATCAAGACAGAAACCTTGGAGGTGAGGGCATGCTCCTGGGCCATTGAGGTTACTTACATATTTTGTAGGCAATAGATTCCTATAATCTGAATCATATATATGCCACTTAAAGTTTGTTGGCTTATTTACCTGTGTCTCCTGAAGCAGAACTAGTTTCACTTATGTTTTCCAGTTTGTTTAGATAAATTTCTTGACTCAGTGTCATTCTTTAGGTTAAATACTTTTTTCCCTCCCTTGTCATTTCTCTGCTTGTACCACCACTCTGTTTAGAGACACTGATAATAGCCTTCCTGAGTGTGTTCAGCTAGGTAGAACAGACAGTGCTCCTGTAATCTCGTCTGATAATGCAGGCAATATATTTTATAAAATTCAAGACTCTAAGGGCTAAGTGACCTCTTTTGTGGAGGCAAGAGGCAGAAATAATTGGGGTTCCCATTCTTTTGATGGAATTAGGCAGCCCTGGGGCAATGTAGGCTCTATTCTACCTGAAGTTTTGGGAGGAGTTAGGCTACTGTGATTCCTGAGGCCCTTACTTTCAAATAGAGCAGAGTAAGCAGGCGAAAGTCTTCATTGTATAATACAGTAACAGACTATTCTAGAGGGATCATGTAATGTTTCATTTCTAAATGACAGTGAGGAAGGCTGAGGAGTATATTTTCCCCAGTCTCTCAAATAATTCTGCCCTTCATCTGTAGCTGTTGCTTATCAGCCTTCTCCCTGCAAGGCAAACCTTTGGTAACCTTGTGCAGATACTGGAGCAGTCTCATGGAAACTTTTCAGAATTCAGTCATTCACTTGAACAGGTTTGTGATTTCAGTCCTGCATTTGTAAGTCTGAGACTGAGGGTAAATATAGACCTGATGGCTACAGTTCTGTACTTTGGAAAGTTTTGCATTCTCAGATTAACGTTGTTAGGAAAAGGAAAACTATGGCTGAAGAGAGAGTGTGTGAGCTTGGTCATACATGGTCGATGAAGTTAAGGTTTATGTGATTATTAAGAGCTTAAGAAAATGTAGGACATGGGGTGCTGTAGAGCAAATCTTGAGTGTTGGCAGGAATATGTGGTTACATTTTCTACAGAGGAACACATGATTTGAGTTCCTAGATTTTCTAGGGCAGTAATGTTTGAGGAATGCATCATCCAGGTGAGCACTGGCATATTGAAATCTGAACCCTTGCTGTGAAGAGCTGGGTTGCTGTGATTGCTTGACTTCCCTCCTTGTGTAGGGAGCCATCAGCAAATTTTCTGTTTGTGATGCAGTACCCAACCTTACTGTCCACAGCGTCTTTTCTCTCTTACACTGGCGGAAGGTTTTCATGCATCATCTGGACCAAAGCGTACCTCTGGTGGGATATGTTTTAGTTTCTTTCCCTTAAACGTAGAATCTTAAACAAATTGATTCAGTCTTCCTTTGACACTCTCAGTAGTTGAATGTTATGTCAGTTCTTTAGGAACATCTGTGTGAAGCTTTTATGGAGGTAAGAGCATCTAGGTTCCAGAAAAGTTTTGAAGAGTAAAAGGAGAAAATGATGTTAAAAGAAGACATACATAGTGCCATACTCTATGTTTATGGTACTGTATATGTATATATGTATATGTATATGTATCTGTATATACATATACATATACAGTTTGTTTATTTTCCCTTTTAATAACACAATCTTCAATTTATTAAAAACATTTTTTCCTAAAATTCTTGCCTGGTATTTCTGCTATGGATAAAATTTTCAATCTTTGCTCTTTCCCTTTTTCATTTCTTCTTGTGATCATTTTGGCTAACCTGTACAGAATTGAATCTGTCTTTTTCTGATACTCTTTTCAGTGTTTCTTTCATCATTATCTTTCAGATGGTATTTCACAGTCTTTTAAGAAATTTACATTAGATTTTACTTTCTATACTTTCTAATTCATAAGTACTCTTCATAGAATTTCTAAAATTGTTTTCATGTTTGCATGTTATGTCTAAAGTTGCCTTTATTCATCTCTCTTTTTAAAAAAAAAAAAATTCTTTTTTTTTTCTATATATATTCACTTTTCTAATCCAGCATTTTGAGTTTTTGCATGGCAATTGAGCTGACTGTCAATATCAGCCTTGATCTTACACATAATCTTTGAAAACAGAGTTAAGTAAGTTCAAATAACTTTGCAATATCTTTTTTTTAGTGCATTTATCATTTTCTATAAAGATAGAAACAGTTTCTTGATCTGGAGCTCTTAAAGGCAATTACAAAATTTGTAGCAGAAGTATGGAGCATTTTAGAATTAAGTACCATATCTACATAATGAAATATTGCCAAGGTAGAGTTCTGTTTTCACTTTCTCACTCTTTCCATCTCAATGTCTGCTAAACTTAGTTGTATATGAAAGCAATGTTAAAGTATGTCTCTAGGAATGGATGTTTTAAATAGTTTGCTATGGTGAACTGTAGTTCACTATGGTTTTCACAGATTTTCTAAAAACCTGATGTAGTTGAAGATGTCGCTGCTCCTTGCAGAGGGTTTGGACTAGATGAACTTTAAAGATCCTTTCCAGCCCAAACTATTCTATGATTCTATGATTCATGTGTCATAAAAGAGTTAATAATAGTTCATGAATCATCAAGTTCCAAGCAGCATGTCATAAAGGGCAGAAACGTACGTACTCTACAAACTCAGTTACTCTGTGCAAGTATATGTTTGTGGAACATGTATATGGTATACATTTTATTATATATTTGTGCATGTGTGTGATTTCTGGGAAAGAGTACACACCATGTTTTCCAGCAAAAAAAAAAGAAAAGGGAATTTTGGTTTCTGGTTTGTTTGTTTGTTTTTTTTAAAGAAGATTGAGTATTTTAACCATAGTTTTAAAGAAAATAGATACCAATGATGTTTAGAAAAACAAAGGGTAGAAAAGTAGACTTTATAATCTATATTATCTGTATATTTCAGAAGAGACAATATTTATTGCACTAATGATAAGTACTTAGCAAAGGAAATACTCTGTAAGCACTAATACCAACACTAAGTATAAATCAGTTCTGTTGCAAAGGATCATAAGCAACCAAAACTATGGGGGGAATTATAAAAGGCCCCTACAGACCATTTCTGAGATATATAACAGACAAATTATTTAGTATTGATATTTTAGCTGTAACTCTTTTGAATTAAAAAAGCATGGAAAAATATATCCAAATAGAAAGTCATTCCAGAAATACATTGTAAATGTTATAATGCACACTATAGCAATTAAGCATTTTGTTTGGGGATCCAAGAACTGACATTTAGGTTATAATATTTTTTTCTGATAACTGTAATTCAAGTGCAAATGAAATGTGAATATAGTACATTATACATTTATACATCATTGATTGACTGTAGACTTCTTTGGTTTCATTTGGGAAAAATGAAATAAAATGTGGCCAAATTAGATTTTTAATTCATTATTTCCAAATGACATAATCAGAGATACACTGTAGAATCTCTGTAGATATTTAATTGCCAGGATAAAATAAGCATCTGAAAAAAATTATTTCTGCAAGTATAATAATTCTCCTGATATACCTGTTGTTAGCAAGAGGTGGGATTACATATGTTCATCCTGGCACTTGGAGTCTTTACCTCAATGTTTTTTTACTAGATTCACCCATGTCCTATGAGCCTTATTTGCAAGTATACCGTCATGGTAGGGTGCCTAGGCTTAGAGACTCTTTCACCTCAAAGACACACACAGGGAATAGCTTTTTCTCAAGTTAGTTATTTATGACAACATAGAATCATAGAATGGCTAGAGTTGGAAGGGACATTCAAAGGTCATCTAGTCCAACCCCCCGCAAGTAGCAGGGATATCCCCGACTAGATCAGATTGCTCAGAGCCTCATCCAACCTCGCCTTGAACGTTTCCAGGGATGGGGCATCCACCACTTTTTGGGCAACCTGTTTCAGAGCTCCACAACGCTCAGTGTAAAAAAATTTTTCCTAACATCTAATTTAAATCTACCTCCCTCTGTTTTAAAACCGTTACCCCTGTTACCCGCCCTGTCACAACAGGCCCTACTGAACAGTCTCTCCTCGTCTTTCCTGTAGGCCCCCTTTTGCTACTGGAAGGCCACTGTAAGGTCTCCCCAGAGCTTCCTCTTCTCCAGGCTGAACAGCCCCAACTCTCTCAGCCTGTCCTCATAGGAGAGGTGCTCCAGCCCTCTTATCATCTTTGTGGCCCTCCTCTGAACCCTCTCCAACCCTCTCCTTCTTATGTTGGGGGCTCCAGAACTGGAGGCAGTACTCCAGGTGGGGTCTCACCAGGGCCTAGAATAGAAGGGCAGAATCACCTCCCTCAACCTGCTGGCCACATAAGCGTAGAGAATTAAATGCAAAAATGGAACATTATATAAAACATGAACACTAGTTTTTATCTATTTGATCTACAAGGTAGAGTACTAGCTATAGGAGTTAGATGTGGTATCATCCATCTGAAAGAACTGGCTTCAGATCTGTAAGATGGAAGTTCATGAATACCTAAGTCAATCCAATGTTAACATCTTAACAACATGGCTCCTGTAACTAAAATAACCCTAAAAATAATACTACAATTGCTTTTTTTTTTTTTTTAACTAATGTCTGCACTGTGTGGATATATTGACTCCTTTAGAGTACCCCCAGGGCTTAATAAATCATTGTTTTTCAGATCATGGACAAGCATGATATTTCCATTTTATCTCAAATTTGGTCTTAAAACATTTTGAATTTTCTTTTTACTTTCTATATTTTATAGCTATTCAGTCTTAGAGTGGTCTGGACCAACTCACCCACGTTACTGCTAGTTGAGCTGACCTTCTTGGTTGTCTTGTTTAGCTTTGTGCATTTTTCACTCCTTCTTAATTTTACTTCCTATGCCCCAGGACTACTCTCCCAGATTTTATTCTCATTTAGGATATTGCAATTTGTGTGACTTCTCTGAGATTAGTATCATTCTCCATTTGCTTCATGCTGTTTATAAGGGAAAAACTCTATAGGACTTTATTTTCCCCCCAGTGAGTGCACAGAACTCCTATTATTGTTAATGGAAGTTTCATGTGCCCATTAAGTTGTAGAATCAGTTCAAGAAGAAGAGACCTGTAATTGGCTTATCTTCTTGCAACATGGAAGAATTTAGTTTATTATCTCTAAACTAAATCTAATCAGTACTGTGATGTCTATAGATTAAATATCTGCACTAATAGTAGTTCTGTCTGTGTTGGCAGTTTTCTTCAGTGTTTGTGGCAGAAAGAGGAAGAGTAATAAGGTATTCAAAATAAGAATTCCATCTGCTTTGGAAGGTTTGTGAATGTATCATATGCAATCAGCTGTGCGTAAGCTCTCAGTGATCCAAAAAGAAAAATTGTGATATGCTAAAATTGCTGGGTCATGCATAGAGTTGATATGAATAAAATTACATGTTCTGTCAGCCTGCTTGGATAGAAGTGTTTCCATTTCTGGTTCTTATTCAGTTTTCTGAAAAAAAAATTGTCTTTGCTGCAAATTCCTACATGTTAAAACTTGTATATGTTGCAAATAGTAATGATGAACTAGTGCAGATCTTAGGCTATTCCACACTGACACCAATGGGGTAGGCATAGCATAAAAGAAAACATGCAACAGAACCTGAGATATCTATTCTTTTCTGCAGATCTATTAAGTATTGAGATGTCTTAGCACCTCACATTTGAAAATATTTGGCTTTCAGAGAAAGACTTACTAAAAATGATTTTTAAATAAGACAAAAAAAAAAAATCTTATATAATTCCATAGTAATTCACCTGCTGCACTAAGAGGTAGCAGCTCCTGGATTTGGAAGCGTGTAGAAGATCTGAAATTGTCATGTATCTTCACTTGTTGATAATACTAAACTAAGAGGTGCTGTTGACTCTCTTGAGAGATAAGAAGCCTTGCAGAGGGATCTAAATAGATTCGAGCATTGTGCAATCATCAGGAAAAAAATGCCAGATTCTGCCCCTGGGATGGAGTAACACTAGGAACAAGTACAAATTGGGTGAGGAGTGACTGGAGAGCAGCCCTGCAGAAAGGGATCTGGGGGTGCTGGTTGACAGCAGGCTCAACAGGAGTCAGCAGTGTGCCCTGGCAGCCAGGAGGACAAACCATATCCTGAGGGGCATCAAACACAGCATAACCAGCTACTCAGAAGAGGTGATCATCCCACCGTATTCAGTGTTGGTTCAGCCTCACTGTGAATACTTTGTACAGTTCTGGGCCTCACAATTTAGGAAGGATGTTGAGATACTTGAATGAATCCAGAGGAGGGCAACAAAGCTGGTGAAAAGGCTGAAAGGCATGTCCTGTGAAGACTCTGAGTTTGTCTATTTTGGAGAGGAGGCTGAGGGGC
>WHYT01017081.1:87027-109262 GCA_009806455.1 Tetrax tetrax | reverse complement strand
ATTAATTAATCTAGAATTTAGATTCACCAGTCTTTGTAGGAAGTGTACCAATATATATTGGAGCAAGAAAGAAACACAATTTGAAGAAGTCTTCTTGATTTTTTTTTCTATAATATGTTTTGTAGAGAGGACAGTGAGAAATTTCTTCCCTGTTGATTCTTTGTTTGAACCTTCCCCACTTCTTGTCTCCTGAAGAGATTATTAGCTGAATACTTAATTATGCTATATTTAAAAGAATGGATATTAGTGTCTTGGAAGAAGGTAATGAGCCTTCTTTGATTCTTTGAATTAATAGTTGTAGACACCTAGCCTCAAATGGGGAAAAAAGCAGAAAAAAAACCCCAGAAGGTCAGATGCCATGTGTATGAAACCTCTTAGAATCACAGAACAGTTAGGGTTGGAAGGGAACTTTAAAGGTCATCTAGTCCAATGCCCTGCAAGGACCAGGAACATCTTCACCTAGATTAGGTTGCTCAGAGCCCCGTCCAACCTGGGCTTGAATGTTTCCAGGGATGGGGCATCTGCCACCTCTCTGGGCAACCTGTGCCAGTGTTCCACCACTCTCGTTGTCAAAAATTTCTTCCTTATATCCAGTCTGAATCTGCCTCCTTCTATTTTAAAACCACTACCTGTTGTCCTATTACAACAAGCCCTGCTAAAGAGTTTCTCCCCATCTTTCGTATAAACCCCCTTTAGGTACTGCAAGATTGCTATAAGGTCTCCTTGAAGCCTTCTCTTCTCCAGACTGAACAACCCCAACTCTCTCAGCCTGTCCTATAAGAGAGGTGCTTCAGCCCTTGGACCTTGCCTGGAAGTTATGTGAGAGACAAGGTAAATTTAGAGCTTTAATGCTTTTAATTATTCTGAACTCCCATAGATTTCTATGTTAAAGGTCGTGACTCTTCCCTGTTCTGTATTGGAGATCCAAGTGTCTGACTCAGCTTTCTGAGACTGGCTCTGGGGACTGAACTATCTATTGCAGTCCCAAAACCTAACCTAAAGAGTGTCATTTAGCCCTTGGAGTGGCTTGAGTCTAAAAACTTTGAGAAAATTGACTACTTTGTGTAGTAGCATATTATAAAATTTTCCATCATTGATTGAATTTTGGTTTTGATTAAGTCAGAGATAAGACAGCTGCTAATAATAGCACATATCCAACATGAGAAAATACATCCAAGGAGGAAAAATGGCTTCTTTAAAAGAATAAGCCAAAATTAATACTCATAAAGTATTATTCTATTCTGATACATGTAATGTCTTCCTCCTTTCTCTTTATTCTTTTCCTAAACTGTGTTAATCTTCTCAAAATTTATGGAGTTTTATTAGTGAAAAGTAATTTTTACATTCTGATTACCAATTTGTCTTGTTCTAGTTCTTTTTTGTTCTGTATTGATACTACAATTTTTGCAAAATTTTCTAATTGCTAATATTCATACTGTAAGTTTAGTTTATAATTAGAGCACTCAAATTTGTTATTGCAATTCATGATTGTTGTGGTTTAACCCAACAGGCAGATAAAAAAAGTAGAACTTGTGGACTGAAATAAAGACCGTTTAACAGGGCAGAAAAGGAAGGGAAAATGCTAATACTAACACTGCTACTAATAGTAGAAGAATATACAAAACAAGTGATGTACAATATAACCACTCACCATCTGCTGACCAATGCCCAGTCAGTCCCTAAGCAGCAGCTGCTGCTCCCTTGCCAACATTCCCCCCCCAGTTTTATTGTTCAGCATGATGTCATATGGTATGGAATCCCCCTTTGGCCTGTTCGGGTCAATTGTTCTGGCTGTGTCCGCTTCTGGCTTCTTGTGCACCTGCAGTTTCCTCTCTGGCAGGGCAGTTTTAGAAGCTGAAAAGTCCTTGACTTAGTGTAAGAACTGCACAGCAGCAACTAAAGCATCAGTATGTTATCAATCAACATTATTTTCGTACTAAATCCAAAATACAGCACTAAAACAGCTACTAGAAAGAAAATTAACTCTATCCCAGCTGAAAACAGGACAATGATGAATGTATGTGAGTGCATCTTATGTGTTTATTATTTCTCTTTCTGCATATAATGTTAATTTTACAATCTAGAAGATAATGCATAGAGAATTATTTTAAAACACTTCTGAGTTTTCTTAAGCATTTAGAATTATATTGCTATTTTAATAAAACCTCTAACATAATTTCATAAAATTCTATATGTGGTCTCAACCAAATATGGAGGCAATCAAGTGGCATGTGATTTTTTATTAAATAATTAAAAATGTACTTTATGGATTATAATCCAGATTGGTGGTTGAAAGTGCTATTTGTGTGGAAAAGTAATTCTAAGTGGTCCTCATTAATTTAGAAAAAAATGAAAGCCAAGGCAGAAGGCAGCCTAGCCTTTAAAATGACAAATCCTTGTATTTTTGTATAATGGAGAAAACTTACAGTCAAACTGCTTAGTTGATGTGAGATATATGCATCAGGGTGATCTGAGGCTACAGGTTACATGAGAAACTGCCATTCATGTTCAGCAAGGATTGAAATCTAGCTGTTACAGAACAATAACAGTGCAAAACATGAAAAGGGAGAAGATAGTGAAGGAGAAAGTATCCTGCTTTGCAGAATGGAGGTGTAAAATGGTGTCCTGGAGCTATATCTTAAAGACATTATATTCTCCTCTCTTCGTTTAGAAGCACAGAGCCATATTCTCAGTTGATGTAAAGGGTATTAGTGTATTGATTTAAATTGAGCTCTATAGATCCACCACTGAAAAATCTACTTCTTCTCAAATTGCCGTCAAATGTCTGTAAAATTATTGCCAAGAAAAGCCAGACAAAGTTTGTTACGTTTTAAAAAAAAAGCAGTGATAGAGGATAGAAATTACTTCTGGTAAATTCTCTGTTTTACTGTGAACTATTTCAATCTTTATTTGATAGACATAACATAATAGAAAAAAAAAAAAGAAGGAGCAGTAAACTGAAATGCAGAAAAGGGAATGGAGAAAATAAGTGGTGTAGAGACTTTGAAAGAAATTATAGGACAAAATAACCTGGTTTGTCTTCTCAGAATTCATTGGCTCTGTATTTCCTTGAAGAAAAAAAGCTCCTCTGGAAAAGCAGATTTCCAAGGTTACAGCTGGAAGAAAAAGCAGAACTACGCTATTTCCTTAGGGGACCAACTTCTTCATATTTAATTTCCACAAATGTTTCAGCACTTATTGGTGTGAATGCTGATTAAATTCAATTTTAAGCTTCAATAGTTGAATGTTCGCCAAAAGCAAGTTTCTGTTTATTTATTTGATTTTGAAATTGAAACGTTAAGTGGTGTTGGTTGGTCATATAAATCACAGAATAGAAACAATGCTACTTAAGCTGTGCAATTAATGAGCAGAGCTCCAAGCCTGAGCATCCATCACTGAAGGACTATATGAGGAGGAGGAAGTGCACACTGCAGTGAAGCTTGAGTGGTTCTACCTAAAGAGTGCAGACAATTTCATGAACAGTTCATGAACAGAAGACTAAATTGTTAGACTGCATGAATAACAATGAGTTATCCATGCACCTTTGTAATGGAAACCATCTGGCTGACAATTGTGTTAGTCAAGACGCTGAGAACTTTGCAGATGCTATTTAAAAAACAGGACCAGAGGGTTCTAGTGAATCTGCATGTAAAAAAAAAAAAAAAAAAAGTATATATTCATATAACTTTAATGTCCTACCTTCAATTTCAATAATTTTGTTGTCTAAGAAGTTAGAAGTTAGGTAAGATTGAGTTCTCGTTAATATTGTATTTTCTGTAGATAAGTTGGTTAGGTAAAATATGTTTTTGCATATATGTGTGTTTTTCCTTTGCCTCAAGCTGTGCTGTTTTTTTACCTTGATATAAATTATCTTCACTTCTCAATTTAGGAAAATTGAGAGCTACAGTTCAATAACAGTTAAGAAAACTCTATAGGTTTAACAACAGTCTTTCTTAAGGCTAGTGCAGGAAAAAGAACACAAAGTATTTACTCAAGGCATATAAAAATAAGGTCTCAAAGGAGTGTTCTGCTCCTTAAAGATATCTTTGAACTATTTAACTGAAACAGGAAAGAATTTGAGGCAGCAACATAGAGTCTAAAGCTCTTAACATGACAGAAATTGTTACATTCAGCCAGCATATTCTGTAAACTTCCCTATGTTAAATGACCATTTGCAATAATAGGAAAGGATAACATGGAAGAATAGGGACATAAGGATACAAAATTCAAGGAAATGGTGAAATAGGCAAAGGTGAATGAACAAAGTGATGGGAGTCTGAGGTAAGCACTATAATACAGCAAAGCTTACAGGGAGGTCAAAAAGAACATGAAGACCTTGATGATTCCGTTTACAACAAAGAAAAAAAAAAGTGGATGGGAGTGTGGAAAAGATCTAGAAGAGAGGAGAGCAACCCTAATACTAGGTATACACAGGTGGGAAAAATTAATTGATTAAATTCCATTGTAAATTGAAGCCTGCAAGAAATACCTGCAGATATTCTGTTAGCTGCAGATAACAAAACCTGTGATTTAAACTAGTATGTTGAGAAATAGTATAACATTTACGTGGTAATGATTAGTAGTTGCATAAGACTTTGGTCCCTGACAGCATAGAGAGTTTTGACCTTGTAGAGGGATAATAGCATATTAGAATCATAGAATGATTAGAGTTGGAAGGGACCTTCAAAGGTCATCTAGTCCAACCCCCCTGCAAGAAGCAGGGACATCCCTGACTAGATCAGGTTGCTCAGAGCCTCATCCAATCTGGCTTTGAATGTTTCCAGGGATGGGGCATCCACCACCTCTCTGGGCAACCTGTTCCAATATTCTACAACTTGCATTGTGAAAATTTTTTTCCTAGTATCCAATCTAAATCTACCTCCCTCTATTTTAAAACCATTACCCCTCGTCCTATCACAACAGGCCCTACTGAACAGCCTCTCCCCATCTTTCTTGTAGGCCCCCTTTTGGAACTGGAAGACCACTATAAGGTCTCCCTGGAGCCTCCTCTTCTCCAGGCTGAACAGCCCCAATTCTCTCAGCCTGGCCTCATAGAAAACGTGCTCCGGATATCCCTCTTATCATCTTTGTGGCCCTCCTCTGAACCCTCTCCAACTGGTCCATGTCCTTCTTATGTTGGGGGCTCCAGAACTGGACGCAGTACTCCAGGTGGGGTCTCACCAGGGCAGAGTAGAGGGGGAGAATCACCTCCCTTGACCTGCTGGCCACACTTCTCTCGATGCAACCCAGGATGCGGTTGGCCTTCTGGGCCCCAAGAAGTTGATCTTCTCATCCACCATCACTCCCAAGTCCTTCTCCTCAGGGCTGCTCTCAATCCATTCTCTGCCCAGTCTGCATTTGTGCCTGGGATTGCCACGACCCATGTGCAGGACCTTGCATTTGGCCTGGATGAACTTCATGAGGTTGACACAAGCCCACCTCTCTAGCCTGTCCAGGTCCCTCTGGATGGCATCCCTCCCTTCCAGCATGTCAACGGCACCACACAGCTTGGTGTCGTCGGTGAACTTGCTGAGGGTGCACACAATCTGCCCTTGGTGAAGCCATGTTGGCTGTCACCAACAACCTCCTTGCTCTCCATGTGCCTTAGCATGCTTTCCAGGAGAATCTGCTCCATGACCTTGCCAAGCACAGAGGTGAGGCTGACTGGCCTGTAGTTGCCTGGCTCCTTCTTATTCCCTTTTTTAAATATGGGGGTTATGTTCCCTCTCTTCCAATCATCGAGGACCTCACCAGACCACTACGATTTCTCAAATATGATGGCCAGCTGCTTGACAACTTCATCTGCCAGTTCCCTGAGGACCCATGGATGGATCTCATCAGGCCCCATGGACTTCTGCACCTTCAAGTTCCTTAGATGATCCCGAACCTGCTCTTCCAGTACAGTGAGCAGTCCTTCATCATCGGAGTCCCTGCGTGTGCCTTCCACAGCTAGGGTGGTGAGACAAGTGCCCTTATCAGTGAAGACTGAGGTAAAAAAAGTCATTGAGTACCTCAGCCTTCTCCATATCCCCAGTAACCAGGACACTGGTTTCCTTCTGGAGGGGGCCTTCATTCTCCTTGGATTTTCTTTTGTCCCCTACATACCTATAGAAGCTTTTCTTGGTGCTTTTTATATCCCTGACGAGATTCAATTCCGTCAGGGCTTTAGCCTTCCTCACCTGATCCCTGACCACTTGCACAACCTCTTTCTAGTCCTTCCAGGCCACCTGTCTTCGCTTCCACGCTCTTTAGGGTTTCTTCTTTACTTTCAGTTGGTCAAGGAGCACATTGCTCATCCACGCAGGCCTCCTGGCCTTTTTGCCTTTATTCTCTGATAAATTCTATGTGGAATAGGAAAAGACAGGAAAATGTATGCAATAGTAAGAATTGAGAAACAAATGATTACTTGAAGTGGCTTGTCAAGTGTAAAGAAGGCATCTGTACAAAGCTAGCTTTTATTATAACTTTTGCATTGTGCTTTGTGTCTGTGTTTTTGACTGCCCCTATGTTTTGGGTTTTTTTTTTTGTACTGAAACACCTGTACTACAGTGATACTGAATTATTTCCTTTGAGAAATGTTAATCTTAAAGAAAAAAAGGTTAAAAATACTGTCCGACAACAAGGACAAGACCTAAGTGTGCTTTTACAACTAGACATTGAAATTGTTTGTCCGAACCGTAGCGAGATAATTAAGGTTAGCATATTCTTCCACAGTATTGGTAATATAATATTTCAGTAGTGGGGAAGTAATTATTAAATACAGCTGGAAGATAATAACATTTTGCTAATGGTGCCAAGTAGCATGTACTCACTTTCCTGGTTTGCTTGATTAAAGATTTGCATGATGTTAATCCACTCTGTAGAAATCTTTTGAACCTAGGCAGGTTATTGTCATGCACATCTGTGGCTGGGAGGAATAGGAGCCCCTAAGCAGGCACTGGCCTGGGCATTCTTCCCTGAGGAATGCTAGATGGAAAAGTACAAGGAACACCGTTACATTAGATGTCAGTAGTATTAAAGCAGACGACTGAACTTTTTTTTTTTTTTTTTTTTGTAGTGAAGAAACCCACAAAGGGCTCAGCTGAGCACACCTGTTTAGAGGAATCCTTTAACCAAAAATTGATAGCTCGATTAAGGAACATAAACAGGTAATGAGAGATGGAGAAATAGTGAGATGAAGTGACTGTTTTCTACCTAGATCCTCAACAGTCACATGATTTGGTAACTTAGAGAAAAACATCATCACAAAAATTTCTCAATTTTCAGTACTCATTTTATTTTCCCATTGATTTATTTCACAGAACTTGTGATGTTATAACACTTGGAAATCGTATTTACAGTTGGTCTCTGGGCAAAAATACACCACTTTCAGTGTTAATTTGACAAACTCTTTTGGGCTTTTTTTCTTTACTAGATTTACCTTAACCCTTGTGACAACCAAAATTCTTTACAGTTTTATTTTTAATTAATCATTATTTTTTATCTCAGTTGAGCACCAATTTCTCTCTATATATTTAATTTTATAGTAGCATTGCTTTAATCTTGTAAAATACAGCTGTTCATGCGTAATAAATATATTATCTCCCCTTTGGAAACTTATCAGTTATTTTTCTATGCAGTTCTTGGCAAAGTTGGTTATTGGTCATAACTAATAAACTAATAATTCAGAAAGGACATAGACTTGTGAATTATATATTGGCAGAATACAAAGACCAAAAAATGTTGGATCAGTAAAATTTTCTAAAGTGCCATCATCATTTTTACCCACTTTGCTTGATAAAATCCAGTTTATTTTATTATATTTAAAACATAGGATTGTTTTGTAAAGCTGAAATCTATGATTGTGATAATAGTTTTATAAAATAAGCTTTTTAGGAGAGCAATTACTTTCTATTTAGTAGATGTACAAAGAAAAGAACCCAAATAAAATTTGTATTTTATAGTGGTTTTTTCTCCTGTAGTTTAGTTAGAAAATATGTTTTTGACATCACTTTAATGATTTAAAATAACCTAACTGTGAATATCTAAGCTGTGCATGCTTGCAGAAAGGTGAGAAAAGCTCGGAAGAAAAGTGATGGAAGTGTATCAGATTTATAGAATCATAGAATCGTGGAATAGTTAGGGTTGGAAGAGACCTTTAAAGGTCATACAGTCCAACCTCCTGCAAGAAGCAGGGACATCTTCAACTCAATTAGGTTGCTCAGAGCCCCCTCCAACCTGGCCTTGAATGTTTCCAGAGATGGGGCATCTACCACCTCTCCGGGCAACCCGTTCCAGTGTTCTACCACCCTCATTGTAAGGCAGAGGGTGTAAGTTTTGCTAGAACTGCAAAATAAATATATTTTTTTTAAGTATTAATATTGTAAAAAAAAAAAGTGCATTTAATTCTACTTCTAACAAGATGTTTGGGGCCTTTGATATTTTAAAGAAAATCAATAAATCCACTCATTTGGGGGCATTTTAAGAAATAATATTTTTTTTCTTAACTGCTCAGCTTTCACTGAAACTAACTTACCAGAACTCAACGTTTTCAGGTATGTGTGTGTCTGCACCTAACATGACTCATAGAGTCCTGGTAGAACTGGCCAAGAGAAGTGCTAAGATAATAGTTGCCAATGGAGGGTAAACAAAACCAAGGCATCTCTGAGAATCTGCTGATGAATAGTTTTTTAACCTGAGAGTTCAGTGCTTTTGAAAATACGTTTCCTCTCATAGTATCTTTAATAGCAAAAGGAATTACTGTATCAGACTAATAAGTGTAAATTTCCTCCCCTCTTTTCTTTTAAAGATAGTAAATGCTGTTTATTTGGAGAAGAACATTCAAAATCTTAGATTGGTGAGACCTAACTTGTTGCTATTGATTTTGTTAAGACTTAGGCCTGAAAGGCTTCTTGCCTCTGCAAATCATTGTCAAGTCTTTTGAACTTAGCATCATTACAAAAATCCTAAATACAATCCTAAACACAAAGGCACATCTACCTGGGATGTTTTACTTTCTGCTGTTTGTTTGCCATTTCCTATCATTTTCAGAATATTTTGCCAGAACAGAGGTAAAATCAGCAAGGGAAGGAAAGATCTTTAAAGTGCTTAAGCCACTTTAACTTTGTAACCTTGTGTGCAAATGAACACCTTTTCATTTTCAAATGGTGATTCACATTCAGTATCCTTTCCAGGTCTCTTAAGCCCTGTTTGCTAAGATTATACTAAGCTTTAGGTGACATCCTAGTTCCTTCAGCCTTACTGGTAAAATATCATCTGTTGTATTTTAGGAGACCAGATGTCTTTTTTTTTTTAAAAAAAAAAAAAAAAAAAAGGTGCTTCTCATATGAGTGATGCTAAAACAGGAATCAAGTAACTCTACAAACTACACAGAGAGACATGCAGTGAATTTATACATGGATATAGGCATTGACTTGCAAATAATAGGTTACAAAGTAAGGTTTCAACTATGGGCTTTTTTCATTTCTTAATATTAATTACCAGAATGGTCAAAATAATAGCTGTGTATCGACAAAAAGAGCAGTTAGGAATATGTCCTAACCTTTTTTCTTATAATGTAAGAAAAACATGTTCTGCCTTTTAGCTCAGCTTTTCCAGTAAATTCCTAAGAACTTGCAATCACTGTAGGAAGACAGTATAGCTATAGAAATGCAAGAAATGATCCAATACAGGCAGTAGCTGCAAAGAGAATTCCAATGTTTAGCTTTCTTGAGCATGATGATGTGATATTTTTTATTTATTTATTTATCTTTCCATCTTAGGGCAATGCATTTTACATATTAACTTCACATTGTGTGTAAAATATGGGAGGCTGGGGGATGGGAGGGGTCGGTGTGTAGCAATATTGATTATTTTATAGCCACCGTAATTGGTTGTACTGCTTTCTAAAGCATTATCATCTTATATTCAGGAATGGTGCCAGCCCATTTGTCAAAAACAGGACAAGGCTTCCCAATACTTGCTAGTTGTCAAAAGCTTGCTAGCATGTCATGCCATTTGATAAGACTGGACTTGAGCACAATTAAGAAAAAAACAAACAAGAAACCAAACAAACACATTTTCCAGTTCAATATTGATGGTATGCAGGTATTTTCTAATTCCATACATTTTTCACATGTATTTGGATGTCAACAAGGACTTAAAGTGCTGTACTTGCAATTCAGAGAATTGGATTCAGACTGAGGCTTTCTTAAACATTCCGACAGATTTGTACCTGCTGTATGTATTACAAATTTTATGTATGTATTTCAAATTCTGAAGACTCCCCTATCTAGTTAACTTTGAATGTGTATTTGAAAATACAGTAGAAAGAGAGAGAAACTGCATAAGGAAGGGCAATTCCTTGTACTAATCTCGGGCAAGGGTAGGGGACAGCTCCTGCAACTTTAGTCATATCAAGAGCATGTATGTATTAATCCAGAGGGCATATTTTCTGTTTATCAGGATTTTGTAGAGGCAATATGAGTTCTGCTGGCTTTGCAGTTAATAGGGAACACATAGTCTCACCGTCATTCTGTATTTAGCTTCTGGTATTTCCAATGTCTAAATAACTTACTAACAAAGTCTATATTCACAAGCATAATGCAATTTCCTGAAGATATTACTGCAATCTACAATATTTAATTAGCCTCTTTTGAACTGCAGGACTCAGTTTCAAGAGTTCAGCCATTGGTTCCACCATGTTCTAGCTGGAAATCTATGACAGGCACACCTACAGTGGAGTTATCTAACATACCCCAGTGTTTTAACTTTGCCTCTCTCTACTCTTTAAGCTCTCTGCAGCAACTTTGTCTCCTAGATTCAGTTGCACAAATACACAAAATAGTGCAAGGCAAACAGCCATAAAACACTGTGCTCTGTACTGTAATTGACTGCTAGTACCTCTTTTGGTTTCCACTTTTCAAAGAAAGAGCCCACAAAGAAGCAATATGACAAACCCTGAGGTGAAAGTTTTCCTGGGCACAGGCTTCCTTCATTCTTTTATATATGTGCAAAAAAAAGTTGACTGGGACCAGGTTGCCTGATGTATTGTGTTTATTTTGACTGCTGTGGAAAGACAGCTGGAATCAAACTTGTCATGCTTTTATGAGAACCGATAGGGTTGTCTATCCGTCATAAGACGCAAGAGTTCTCTTTGGCATATGTAATTGAAATAAGCCTACTGTATGCCAAATAATGCTGGGGTTTTTTTATTTTTTTTTTCTTCTAACTTTCAATTTCTTGATGTTACAAATGTATTTAAATACTGAGGTGCTCGAAGTACAATTATGTATTATAGGGTGTACAAATACTATAGGTTTTATACCTACCAGTACATAGAGGGTATCTATGCCTATCTTTATCAGTAAATCTATATCTATAAAAAGTGTATATATACATAGATATGTAGAGTGTATACATATATACAGTATACTCTATATTGCTTAATTGTACTTTGAGCGCTTAAGCATTTCAATATATATAGCAAGTGTGTATGTATATGTGTGTGTGTATATATATGGAGGGTATAATATCGAAGTCAACATTTTCATAATGACTTAAAATGCAAATTTGAGAGTTCAAATTTGAGTTTCTGTAATCTTATAACAATTCTCATTTGATTTTGGAAAGAGTTTTGAACAGAAACTTTCAAATGGCTCGTAAAAAGAAGGGATGCTATTGCCATATTCATTTAAGGTTGAGGAAATAAGAGAGAAAACTTGGACTGAATCGCACATCTAATCTACTCTGAAGCTCTGTACATCTGAATAAATGGAAATAAATTGGACTGATTTTTGAGGAACTTGCTCTACTGCTGCTATTTCAAAACTCAATTAAACAATATGTTTAGTGATAAGGTCATTAATTGACCAAGAGTTTCACCTAAAGCATAAAAATTATGAATTTGCACAATGCATTTTATGCAAATGAGTTTTTAAAAAGTAGTGTATTTGGTATTAGGCATCCATAATATGCAAACTTGCATTATGAACCACTATACAAAAAAAAAAAAAATTATCTTTCACCGATGTATAAAAAATTCACTGGGTAACTTCTGTGAGTGCTAATGGAACTGCACTTTCATAACATTACTGTAACAGTCCTAAGATTAGGCTCTGTCATAGTTCAGCCCCGATCGGGACCAGACTACGCAGTCTCTCTCTTGCTCCCCCCTACCCTCCGAGAGAATAGGGAGAGATAATATAAGAAAAAACGGCTCGAGGTTTGAGATAAGGACAGAGATAAATCCTTAAAGTTACCGTCACGGGCAAAACCAGACTTGACTTGGGGAAAACTATTCATTTATTACTACAACTAGCAGGATACTGAGACAGAGAAACAAGATAACCTCCTCCACCCCTCCCTCTTCCTGGATTTAACATTATCTCTACCACCTTCCCCCCCCCAGAGTGGAACAGGGGGGAGGAGGGAATAGGGATCGTGGTCAGTCCATCACGCGTTGTTTTACGCCGCTGCTTCACAGTTGGGGGAAGAACTCGTCACATCCCTCCCCTGCTCCAGGGTGGGGTCCCACCCATATGCCACAGTCCTTCATTAAACTGCTCTGGCGTAGGTCATCTCTTCCACGGAATGCAGTCTCTCCAGAACAGCTGTCCCAGCGGGCCCTCCACAGGCTACAGCCACCTTCAGGCATCCACCTCCCCCAGGCGGGGTCCTTCACGGGCTCCAAGTGGATCTCTGCTCCTCCGTGGACCTCCATGGGCTGCAGGGGGACAACCTGCTCCACCATGGTCGTCACCACAGGCTGCAGGGGAATCTTGGCCAGGAGCCGCATTACTCCTCCCCCTCCTTCTTCACTGACCTTGGTGTCTACAGCTGTTTCTCTCACAAAAAAAGTTCTTCACAACAGGCTGGCAGAAGCCTCTCAAGATCTCTTCACATCATCCATCTCATCTCCTCTCCACCTCTTGCAGCCAGGCCGGGCTGAGTTGGGCCCAGTCGGCCGCCTGGCAAGAGGCCAGAGGGTGAGGCCTGCAAGGCCCCGGAGGCCTGTGCCTCCCCCTCTGGGCCTCTGCCCTTGCTCAGCTTCGTCACATCTTCTCTTCTCTCTTTCTTTTTCTGTTTTCCCCTTCTTAAATACGTTATCGCAGAGGCGTTATCACGGGACATTCTGCTACCAATTGTCTCGGCCTTGGCCAGCAGCGGGTCCGCCCTAGGCCCAGTCGAGTCCACTGAACAAAGGGGAGCGACTTCTAGCAGTTTCCTACAGAAACTACCACCTTAGGCCCCCCTCACTAAACAGAACCACAACAGGCACTAAAATATGAAACAGCCAATTTACATGGTGTATTGGGTTTAAGTTGCAAGGTTTTCCTGGTGGTGGTGGTGGTAGTGGGGCACTACAGTGTTGGCCTCCATGAGGACAGCAGAGTCTGATTCATGACAGACACAGTTGGCTCCAGTGGACCCACTGAAGGACACAGCTGAGCCCATCAGTGAAGCTGGTAAAGCTTGTGTAATAACATATTTAAGAAATGGCAAAAAATGCTACATGGCAGATGTGTAAAAGGAGCTAGAGAAATGTGAGAAAAATAGCACTGCAGACACAAAAGTCACTGAAGAAGGAGGGGGAGGAGGTGCTCCTGGCACAGAGATTCTCCTGAAGCCCACAGTGAAGACCATAGTGAGGCAGGCTGTCCCCCTGCAGCCCATGGAAGTTAACAGTGGAGCAGAGATCCACTCTGCAACCAGATGAGGACTTCATGCTGCAGCAGGTGGACATGCCCTGAAGGAAGCTGCAGCTCATGGAGAGCCCACACTGGAGCAGGCTCCTGTCAGGACCTGCAGCCCCATGGAGAGGAGCCGCTTTTCTGGCAGGAAGTGGACCCACACTGGAGAAGTCCATTCCTGAAGTCCATGGAAAGGAGTCATGTTGGAGCAGTTTGTGAAGAACTGCAGCCTGTGGGACGGACCCACATTGCAGAAGTTTGTGATGGACTGTGTCCTGTGGGAGGGTCCAAATGCTGGAGCAGGAAAAGGGTGTGAGGAGGAAGGAGTATCAGAGCCAAAGTGTTATGAACATACTGCAACCTCCATTCCCTGTGCCTCTGCACCTCTTGGAAGTAAGGAGGCATTAGAATCGGAGGTGGAGCTAAACCTGGGAAGATAGGAGGAGTGGGAGGAAAATGTTTTTAGATTTATTACTCTTTCTCATTATCCTACTTGGTTTAATTGACAGTAAATTGAATGCATTTCTCCTAGTTGAGCTATTTTGTCAGTGACAGTAATTGCTGAGTCATCTCCTTGTTGTTATCCGGACCTGTGAGATTTTAGTTGTATTTTTTCCCCTTGTCCTGTTGACAAGGGGCAGTGATACTGCAGCTTTGTGAGCACCTGGTGGCCAGCCAAGGTCAGCCTACTACAGTCATTTGGTTTGTGCCCAACATGGGGCTTTTGAGGAATTCAAGATAAGCTTGTAATTGGGAGAGGTAACAGGCAAAACATGGACTGAACTTTGCTACGGAGTGGAATAATTGTGAGGAATTTCTGTGAGGAATTGTGGTAAAGGGACAAGGAGTATTGTACGTAAATTGTAGCAGGATTTCTGGCAGGAACTTAGGCCCAAGAGGGACCTACTCTGAATTTCTGAATGGTCTGTTCCTGAAGGACTGTACCCCCCAGGAAAGATCCCATACTGGAACATGGGAAAAGCATGAGGAGGAGGAAGCAGCAGAGAGTACCTGTTACTGGCTGAGCACAACGCCCGTTCCCCACCCCCATTTGTCTCTCAGAGCAGAGCAGGTAGAAGAGTTGAGAGCAAAGAAGCAAAGATGAGCCTGGGGCTGGAAGGAAGGTGTTTTAGGTTTTGTCTTTTTTCCCCACTATCCTACTCTATTTTTAATTGGTAATAAATTATTTTCTCCAAGTCAAGTCTGTTTTGCCTGTGAGCAATTTCCTTGTCTTTTGCTCAACCATAAGCTTGTCCATTATTTTCTCCCTGTGTCCTGATGAGGGGATGGAGTGAGGGAGCATTTTGGCAGCCAGCCAAGGTCAACACACCACACATGGCATGGTGTCATCTTGTTACTTCAAATTTACAAAGTTGACTTACTTTCCCTGAAAGTGTTATTTTAAGAACCATTGTAGGCTGAGAGGGAGAAAATATTGAGAATCTGCAGATAAGGCTAATAATATATTTTGGAATTAGTTTCAAATGTGATATCCCAGATTCATGATGTTATACAAGTTTAGCTACATAATCAAACACAGAGTAGACAACATGGAACCACACTTATGTCAGTCCTTCCATGTGGTCCAAGACAGCTGTATCTGAAGCAGAGGAGAGCATAAGGGTGGAGAACAGAAAGCACGTAGTAAGTGGAGTTCTGCTGTCAGCAAACTTGTCAAATCAGGGCTTGTGTAAAGTAAAGGCTACCCTTCCTCTCCTGCACATCAGTAATTGCTAACTAGCACATGATATTATTTGTCTCTAAGACTCCTTGTTAACAATTACTCAGGAATGCTAACTAGGTGGGAAGATGATGGCATTATGGAAAAAGCCACTGTAATATAAACCAGATTTTTATACAAATGCTCCAGCTTTGAACTTGGAATCTAAAACATTCACGTGCAACTGGGGCCACAAAGCAAAATCTTGCAGTATGTGCTGCAGTGGCAGCTTCTGCAAGAAGCTGCTAGAAGTTTCCCCTTTGTCCAGTGGACTCGGCCGGGCCTAGGGCAGACCTGCCACAGGCCAGGGCCTAGCTAATTTGCAACAGTGATAACTTCTCTGTGATAAGGTACTTAAGAAGGGGAAAATATAAAAAAAGAGTGAGAAGAAGCAGAAGTGGGGGCAGAGAGGGAGAGGTGTGAGCCCTGTGGCCCTCACCCTCTGGCCTCCTGCTGGGTATCCATGTGGGCCTGACTGGGCCTAGCCCAGCTGCAAGAAGTGGAGAGGAGAAGTGAAGAGAACCTAAGAAGTGTCTGCCTGAGCCAATTCTGAAGATTTTTTTTGTGAGAGGAACGGCTGCAGACGCCAAGGTCAGTGAAGAAGTGGGGGAGGAGTAATGTGGCACCTGGCCAGCATTCCCCTGCAGCCCATGGTGATGACCATGGTAGAGCGGGCTGTCCTCCTGCAGCCCATGGAGGCCCACAGAGAAGCAGAGATCTACTTGCAGCCCTTGGAGGACCCCACACCAGAGCAGGCAGATGCCCGAAGGAGGCTGTGGCCCATGGAGGGCCAGTGCTGAGGCAGCTGAAGTTCCTGGTGAAGTTCCTGAAGGACTTCACTTTGTGGAAAAGGACCCACGCTGCAGCAGTTCATGAAGAAGTGCAGCCCATGAGAGGGACCCCATGCTGGTGCAGGGGAGGAATGTGAGGAATTCTTCCCCTGAGGAGGAAGGAGCAGCAGAAAGTGACATGTGATGAACTGACTATAACCCCATTTCCTAGTCTCCCTACAATTTGAAATGACATTAAGTCCAGGAAGAGGGGAGGGGTGGGAGGAAGTTGTTTTTGTTCTGTCTCATTATCCTGCTTTGGCTTTATTATTAATAAATTGGAATAGTTTTCCCAAAGTTGAGTCTACTTTGCCCATAACTGTAACTTGAATGATCTCTCCCTGTCCTCATCTCAAACCTCAAGCCTTTTTTGTTATATTATCTCTCCCTCATTCTGTCAGTGTGTGGGGAGAGTGAGTGAAAAACTGTGTACCTTGGTCTCAAGCAGGGCTAAACTATGACACAATATTAAGAAAATATTCTGCAAATGTATTTCTGAGAGGTGGAATTTCCTTTTAAATGCAGGAGCTGCAAAAGCGTTCTAGTAATCCACCTAACGCTGAAGAAGAAAACACAATCATGCCTCCTATTGTTTGTGTTCTTCTTTTGAAAAAAAAAAAAAAGGTTTTAATTAGCTTTATATTTCTCCAGGTGTTGTGGTAAATTTTGGCCCTTCTGTTTTCAAAATGCACCGATATAATACTTCAGTTTAGAAGTGGGTTGTACATCCTGAATGAGGAGAGTATTTTTTAATATTGAGAGGATGAATGTGAGTTCAGATGCACCTTCCTTTAGACATTTAAAAAAAAAATTATCTTTCAAAGGAACTTACGTCTTCTTAAGCAGAGTGGAGGAGCTGAAGTGCTCAGCTGTCTATTGAGATTCAAATTTTCAAGTTTTCCTATTTGATTCATCAGTAATCCTCTCTCCTCCTTTTAAGACTTTACATATCCAGATGAAAAGTAACTGATGTCACCTGCAGTTGAAGTATCTAGGATTCAATACAAGTATTGCTTTCTGCCATTCCTTCCTATGTTTTCTCCTTTGGCCTCACACTATATGCTACCTTACAAATACTATTATTTTCTCTTACACTTTTTAGGAACAACTTGCATAATTTTTATAAAATTTATTTTCTCTTTTATCCAGCAGCATTATTTTTGTTATCATTACCACTGCAATTTCCTGAACTGTTTTACCTAGACTACGTTTTCTGAAAGGTTCATGCTGTTAAATGGCACCATACGGAGGCCTCCTTTACTCTAGTTCTGCCCCTAAAGGCTGTGTGGCAGCCTGATTAAGCTGTCTCCTTCCAGAATTGCTCTAGTCAGACCCTGTTGCTTTATGTTTTCTGGGTAATTGTATTGCCTGTACCTGATTCAGTTCTATTGTTCTGATTGAATACTCTTTGGAAATGCTTGGGTTTTTTTCCCCTTGTGAATTTGAACTTTATTCAGCTGAGACATTTTCAGGCTTTCTCAATGCATTTAGAAGTTACCTGAGATGTCAGCCACAGCTGAATTTATCTAGAGGTGATTTCTATGTTGAATGGTAGTTTACCTCCTCTTATTCACATGTTATTACAAAAAAAAAAAAAAAAAAAAAAAAAAAGATAAGAGAAGTTTGTTCATGTAATTTATGTTCTGTGTAATATTATTCATAAGTATTTTATATAAGCAAAAAAAAAGATATTATTTTACTTTGTACAGATATTGCCAGAGTTGAATACCACTGTCCTATTCTCTGCACACTGTCTACAAAAATAGTTGCAGTCTTAATTGCAGATATGTTGGCTTATACTATATGACGATCATTTTGAGTCTGCTTGTAACAAGCTTGATCTCCGTTACCCAGCCTTTCCTACCTTAAATGCTTCTCTTTTTTAATCTCATTTCTATTCCCCCATTAAAGAGAAAATGTTCCTTTAAAATGAATGGAACTACTTAATTAATTTCAGGACATGCTGAAGTACTTCGCTGGAAACACATGCAAATTATATTGTTGTAGATGTCTATGGAACAAGACTTTGTTTTGGGAAATTGTTTTTCTTTCTTTGATTTCTTCAACAACTCTGAATTAGTTGACACTTAAAATGATACTCTCCGCTTTCACAATGAAGGGGAATGCACGAATTCTTAGAGGGAATAAATCTCCAAATGATTAGATCTACCACACTTTCATTCTTCTTGTATTCTGCTATCTGACCAGTAATCTCAGGGCAAACAAAATGAATGTAGGTAATTATTGTTATCTATTACCTGCATAAGTAATAAGTTCACCATATTTTGATTGCTTTGTAATATTTAATATAGGATCTATTCTGATTTGCAATGTATGCTCTAATTCGCTGAAGTAGAGACATACTGAAAATTAAATTAAATTAAATATAAATGAAAATTAAATTAAATTTAAATTAAAGGTGTGATCACAAAGGAAAGAAGTTTGTGAAGGAAGTGAGCTAAATGTGCCTAAACAGTGTGTGGTTGCCACTTTGGGTGTTAAATATCTCTAAAGTTGTTCAAGAGATATGGGTCCCCTCTATTTCCATAGAAAGTGTAATTAAAATTGATTAAATTACTAGGAATGCATTGGGTTTGTATGGCAAGGTTTTGGTAGTGGGGGGGCTACAGGGGTGGCTTCTGCGAGAAGCTGCTAGAAGCTTCCCTGAAGTCCAATAGAGCCAATGCCAGTCAGCTCCAAAATGGACCTGCTGCTGGCTAAGGCTGAGCCAATAGCTGATGGTGGTAGCCCCTCTGGGATAACTTATTTAAGAATGGGGAAAAAATGCTCAAGAGAAAACAGCATCTGGAGGAGAGGATAGAGAACAAGTGAGAGCAACAACCCTGCACACACCAAGGCTGGTGAAGAGGGAGGGAGAAGAGGTGCTGCAGGTGCCAGAACAGAGGTTCCCCTGCAGCCCATGGTGAAGACTGTGGTAAGGCAGGCTGTGTCCCTGTAGCCTATGGAGGCCCATGGAGGAGCAGAGATCTGTCTACAGCCTGTGGAGGACTCCACACCAGAGCAGGTGGATGCCCGAAGGAGGCTATGTCCCTGTGGGGATCCTGCACTGGAGCATGCTCCTGACAGAACCTTGGACCCTGTGGAGAGAGGAACTCATGCTGCAGCAGGTTTGCTGGCAGGACTTGTGACCCCATAGGGAACCCACCCTAATGCAGTTTGTGAAGAACTGTAGCCTACAAGAAGGGCTTACGTAGAAGAAGTTTCTGAAACTGTCTCCTGTGGGAGACAAAAAATGCTGGAGCAGGGGAAGAGTGGGATGAGGAAGGAGTGGCAGAAAAATGTTTGATGAACTGATTGCAATCGCCATTCCTCATCCCCCATCCACCTGTGCCACTTGAAGGGAAGGACTTAGAGAAATCAGGAGTAAAGTTAAGCCCAGAAGGAGGGGAAGGGTGTGTGGGGGGAAGGTGTTTTTGAGGTTTGGTTTTGTTTCTTATTATCCTACTCTGGTTTAATTAGTAATAAGTTAAACTTATTTCCCCAAGCTGTGTGTTTTGCATGGGATGGTAAATGATTTCTCCCTGTCCTTACCTCGACCCATGAGCTTTTCGTTATCTTTTCTCTCCCCTGTCTAGTTGAGGAGGGGAGTAATAGAGTGGTTTTGGTAGGCACCTGGCATTCAGACAGGGCCGGCTCACAAGGGAATAAAAAGGTGCTCTGAGCAATAGAGAGATTTTTCTTCTGAGAAATTAGAAATAATATGTATTTTCATTTTATTTTACATTATGAAGGATTAAGTAATCAGGCATGGTTTTTCATTTTTCTGTATGTTGTGTTTTATACGGGAAGAAATTCTGTGACCCCCACACTAACAGATCCCACTTTTATCTACCTGTAAGCTGTAGGGAGTGTCAAAAAAGGGAGAATAAAATCCAGACACTCCCAGTGCTATTACAGTGGGTGAGGAGCACAAGATTTAATTTAGATCATGCATAAAATGCTTCAAAATTTGAATAATGATGCTTGTGGAAAAATACCAAACTTTAAAAGGATATTCTGAATCCGTTTATTTTGACTAGCCTACTTGAGATACCAAAATAGAACTTTTAAATTAAATTTGAAATATATTACTCAAAAGTTAAAGTGCTAAATCATAATAATATTTTAATATGAGGTGACTGTGCCCAATGTGGGTGTTGAAAAGCTGACATTGACACAACAAAGTCAGGTAAGAGGTAAGAAAGAAAAGAAAAATACAAGAAAAATACAAATACAAAATACAAAAGAAATAAAATACATTATTACTTATTCTACTTAAAAAAATGTATCTTTTGGAGTCAAGTCTTGCTTCTTTTTCAAAGTGTAATTTCCTTTGGGGACTCTTTGCAGTAGTTGCTTCCTGAAACATGTTTTATCATATACTACCTACAGGTTTGCTAAAGGAAAGAAGAAATGCCTTAATCAGGACAAGATTTTGTATTTTTTTTTTTTGTACCTTTCTTTAGTATTAAATTGAAACCATCAGCCTAAAGTGTTTAATCTTTAAAAAATCTTTTTTTTTTTTTGCTCTGGGGTTCAGAGTGTGTCTACAGAGTCATTGTATAAGAAGGGAAAGGAAATGTTGGTTAGGTTTTATGGAACATGGCAGCAAACTTGAATTACTCAGTTCCTTAGTAACTATAGCCTTGGAAAACTGGTGATAGTATTTTTCACAAGACCCAACATTATTCCCATCCAGAGTATCTAAGAATGTGAATAAAAAGGAACAATAAAGAAGTTAATAAATCAGCTTTGTTTTATTTTGATAATTCTTTTGTATTTGTCTGATTTCAGACCTAACAACTGAAGGAGAAATCCTATTAAAGGGTTTTCCCAGATAGAGTTCTAGAGAGATCTATTTTCTTTAGGAGGGATCAATGTTGAATGAAATAATTAACTGATATTTATCTAGAAAGATATTTTAGCCCTACAGTATCTATTAATTTCTTGAGATTCCTTAAGTGAAGCACATAACTTTCAGAGGTACTTTGTAATAATTTTTTTTTAGTATTTAACACGTATCTATATGAATTTCCTTGCAATTGCAATGTTTCAAAAAGATAATCAATCTTCATATGATGTGATTAAGATACAGTTTCTCTTTAGGCTATAATATGAATTGCAAAAAGTGTCTATTCTAAAGCCATTAAAATGAGAAGTGCTTGCCGGAAGATAAAAATCTGTGTGTTCTTTAGTAATATCTAGCTTTTAATCTTTATATGACTAGATAATTTCTAAAAGTTACTGCAGCAGCCAAATAGCACTTCCTAAGATACATTATAGATCTGAAGATAATGATGTGGAATGTGTTCTCATACATTTGCACAGCATTATTCTTTAATAATTGTTAGATTTGGTCTGATATTGCTGATAAAGTAATCTGTCAGATTTTGCAAATATTGATAAATATATTTTATCAAATCCACCAATTGTATTTTTGGGGCCAATTTTTTAATAATTTAAGAATAGTTCTGTTCATATTAGTGCACTTTGCATCTTGCTGTTGAGGTATGACAAATGTAATCCTTTGGTAATGTTAATTTAATTTCTCTGAGAAATATAGGATAGTATTTGCTTGTGTTGTTGGCATGGAAGAAATCACCAAGGAAACTAGGCAGTATATTTCCCGCTGCACAGCAGTGTAGTCCTAACTCTACTGTATTCAATTTATACTACTTTTTAAGTACTATAATAATTAATAGGCTAACAAAGTAAGCTTCATATTTCAGTACTAGACCAGAGTGAAATCACATGCAAAGCTTAAGTGAATTGAGTTATATGACCAAGGAGGATGATATTCTTGCCTTCCTACTATTATTTTATATTTAACCTGATCTCCCTTTTTTTTTCCTTTGTTTTTTTTTTTTCCCCATCTCTGCAGAAGATAGGAAGTTAAATAAATCTAACCAACTCCTTTGTAGCCAGAAGATGAAGTGACTGACTTTATTTTTGTAGGACTCAAGTCCTCTCTGGAGGTGATTTCTTTTTTTTTTTTTTTTTTTTTTTTTTTTTTTT
>WHYT01017081.1:39779-53466 GCA_009806455.1 Tetrax tetrax | reverse complement strand
TTTTTTTTTTTTTTTTTTTTTTTTTTTTTTTTTTTTTTGAGAATCACAGGTATAAGCAATATGATTCATTCTATAAGAAGCTTACAATGGAAGACGAGGATGAAAAACAGGCAATTCATGAACAGGCTACTTAAGAAATAGTCTTCCTTGGTCTTTAATATGTCATAGCCCTATCACATTCTTGTCTTGCATTATGAGTTGTTTGTTAGTCTTTTCGCCACTGAAGTTCTTTCTACCTTTTTTTCTTTCCCCCCCCTCGCCCTTTTTCTTGTATTGTTTCCTGCATATTGCCTCTTTTATGTGTCTTCTCTCACTTATCAATTCTCTGCAATTCCTACTGGTAATTGTAATTTCTTTCCTTTCATATCTCTTGCCGTTTTGTTCAGAAAATACTGTATGTTGCTTAAAAAACCCACAAACAAACAAAAACCAAACAAACCAAACCAAAAAAATTCTTCGTGAGATACATTTATCATTATCATATGAGGATTAGGATAATATCCCTTCAAAGATTTAACAGTCCTATCCAATATCCTGTACTGTATATTATGTAGATACCTTTGTAGTTTAAAGTACTAATGGAATTTTTATTTGTTTACAATTTCTGATGCAATTTCTTTTCTTTCAATTCAAGTTGCTGGTTAGAATTGGATTCAAAACATAACTGCCTAATGTTAGATGAGTAAAGACAAATTCTGTTCAGCGGTATATTGTGTTCAAACCAGATTTTTAAGATGCTATCTTTTGTGTACATTTGATTTAGCATTGTAGAATCAAATTCCTAGTTTCTTTTTTTTTTTTCCCTAACCAACCTTATTTCATTTTTATTTAAGACTGCCAGGCATATTATTTATCTCTTGTAAGTGAAAAGTAGTTCACGTGCAACAGAAAAGGTTGGATTAAGTGGTACAGCTTAGACAGTATGAAAAAGACTAAGTTATCATGGAAAAAGACCTATTTGTCATTTCAAAGACCTTACTAAAGATTTTAGTTAGATATGTAGCTTTACTTAATGTCAGAGTCATATGTCAAGAAACTGTTGCTCTTAAGTCAGTTTAGAAACTACTTGTCCTGTAACCTGTATCATGCTGCTGGAATTATTTATTCATTTACACAGCAAATAGGGTCAGGGTAAGGTCCAACTGAGAAAATCTATGGCACAAAATTGATCAAGTTTGTCTGGACTTTAATTTTTTATATTGTAGAACAACACACACAATTATATAGCCACTAAACAGGAAGAAATAGAGAGGCAGAAATGAAGCCTGGAGCTAGGAGAAAATATTTGTAAATACTTACACTAGCATATTCTTATCTTGTATTTAATGTTGCTCTTGTTAGGTGATGTATAGCTGGCACCTGCTTCACTTTGAAGCATGACAACTTGAACTGTTCTAGTGTTCCTCAAAGCAGCCTAATTATTTTTAAAGAGGTCTACTGCTTTTCTGATACAATTCATCCTTGTATCAGTTAGCTCTAAATGAAGTAGTTAGTGAAGCATCACAACACCTGCAGCTCAGCCTCATATAATTAGAAATCACTGCAGCTTAGTTGAAGCTTTGTACAAGGATAGCTTTAAAATGAGAAGTTACAGAACCATGCATATGCTATTCATAACTTGCTTTCACCCACAGGCCTAGGCATGATACCAATGAAATGGCTGGAATAGCAGTAAGGTATTTCTAGTGCTCACTTCTAAAGTCTGTATGTCCAATTTAAAGCTTTGAGGTGTACTGCTGGGGATCTGTGGCATAACCTGTGAGTGGCAAGAACTCATTTTAATAGTAAGCATGACTATTATTGAATGTGCTAGCAATATCCTCTTGATCCCTCTAATACACACCATAATTACTCTGATAATATATGTTTAGTCTATGAAAATCCTGGAACCTGAGATTTCCCCTTGTTTTTCTTGAGAAGTTAAGGGAAGGAAAGAACCATATGGTGGTTTAGGCACCTTACATCCTAAACAGCATCAAAGCAGAGAATAAAATTTGAATCACCAAATGCAAAAGTGAACAGAGGAAATTTTTTTTTGCATTCTGTGTTTTCTCAGTATTGAACACATTTTCAGATGTCCTAAACTGGCAGAGGACGTAATGAGTTTCTAAAAATAGTGGTTAGCTTCTAGGTAGTAGTATAAAACCTACAAAAGAGTTACGCCATATACAGTTTTAGAATACATCTGATTTGAATAATTTCATTCATATGTGATGAAAAAAAAACAGCAACAACAAAATACACTTTTCTTAAGGATGTTTTTGAAGCAACTCTAAAATGCTTTGTCTCTTTTTTTTTTTTCCCAGATTAATGCTTTGTCTCTTTTTTTTTTTCCCAGATTACTGTATTTAAAGCAAATATTCTGAACATAGAATTACTCATACAAATTTGAAAATACAAGATCAAAACAGTTGCTTCTGCAGAAATGCTTCTATTCCATGAACAATGTCATTGGTTTATATTCTATTATCTGAGGATCTGACAAGGCACTTCTTTTATAGACAAAATCAATTGCTTTGCAATGCAAACAGAACACACATTGGGCACTCAATATTGTAATTTCAAAACATTATGATAAGAAATGGAATTGCATAAAATAAAATCATTGGAATTTGTTATAATGGTGAAAAAATTTACAAACATGAATTTCTCTAAATCAATTAGCTCTGAATATCTGGTGAACTACATTTCATAAAAGAAAGAGTCATATGTATGGAAATGGCCTACTTAATTCCTTTGTTGTTTGCATGATTAGAAATAAGTTAGTAGGGGGCACTATTTATTTTAAATGAGAAGCAACATTTCCTTAGCCCCCCACAGAAATTCTTCACAGGATTTTATTGGTCCCAGCTGTGAACCAAAACACTAGTTATATGTTTTCAATATTATGTCAGCAATTCATCATTGAAGGAGATTTCTAACTCCATCATCTCTTCACTCTCCTATTGTCTCACCTAACATTCACTGTGTGCCACACTGTAACCACAAAGAAGAAGGTAATGCTTTAATTTAATAGGTTAAATATTGTACTGGAACCAAAACCATAAAATAATAGGGCTGTTGATACTTAATGTGTCAGCATCAGTCAAAGGCTACTACTGTAGTCCTGACTACATGAGATGGCATTGTGCAGTACCATCTAACATGTCTCTAACTTCAGATCAAAATCTCGGAGAACCTAGGACCTTTCTCCATAAGCACTTATGCTGTTGATTTGCACAGTAGGCTGAGAATAGATAGATCCCTTACAGTAATTACCAGGTAGCTCACTTATCTAACACTGGCTTCAGCTGTTGAATGGATGAATGTTCAACCTACTTTAAAAAATGTTGTAGCTTCTCTAAAATAAATTGTTAAAACTTTATGCAAACTTAGTCTTTAAGAACAGGAGTGACAGAAACTCAGCATCTCAATACACATTTATATGGCACGAAAGCACCTTGATTTTAACTGCAGAAATCCAGATGTAAAACTAATTTATGTTTATCCTTAGCCTATATTGAAACAATATTTGCGCATTTATCTGCTGAAGTTTCAGACACTTTAGGTTCTTAGTTCTGACTTGCTCCTACAATTGCAGACATTTTCTATGAGAATGATACTTCCAGAGTAATAATCATAGAATCAAAGAATAGTTAGGATTGGAAGGGACCTTTAAAGGTCTTCTAGTCCAAGCCCCGTGCAAGAAGCAGGGACATCTTCAACTTGGTGAAGTTGCTCAGAACCCTGAATGGCCTTGAATATTTCGAGGGATGGGGCAACTAACACATCTTTGGGCAAGCTATTCCAGTGTTCTACGACCCTCATTGTAAAAAATGTTTTCCTAATATCTAATCTGAATCTACATCCCTCTGTTTTAAAACCATTACCTTTCATCCTATTGCAACAGGAACCTACTGAAGGGTTTTTACCCGTCTTTCCTGTGGGCCCCCTTTAGGTACTGGAAGGCGGCTGTAAAGTCTCCCTGAAGCCCTCTCTTTTCCAGGTCTGAACAGGTCCAACTCTTTCAGCTTGTCCTCATAGGAAAAGTGCTCCAGCCCTCTCACCATCTTTGTGGCCCTCCTCTGGACCCTCTCCAACTGGTCCATGTCCTTCTTATGTTGGGGACTTCAGAGCTGGACGCAGTGCTCCAGAGCTGGACGCATTACTCCAGGTGGGGTCTCACAAAAGCAGAGATGAGGGGCAGAATAAACTCCCTCGACCTGCTGAACACACTTCTTTTGATGCAGCCCAGGATGCAGTTGGCCTTCTGGGCTGCAAGCGTGCATTGCCGGCTCATGTTGATCTTCTTATCCACTAACACCCACAAGTCCTTCTCAAGGCTACTCTTGATCCATTCTCTGCTCAGCCTATATTTGTGCTTGGGGTTGCCCTGACACATGTGCAGGACCTTGGACTGGTTGAACTTCATGAGGTTGGCATGTGCCCACCTTTCCACCTTTCTGCTTGTGAAAATCGCTTTGGATGATGTCCCTCCCCTCCAGCATGTTGACGCATCAAACAGCTTGGTGTTGTCGGCAAACTTGATGAGAGTGCACTCTCAGCACTGTCCAAGTTACTGAAAAAGATGTTAAACCCGGCTGGGCCCAATACTGACCCCTGAGGAACACCACTCGTCACCAGTCTCCAATTGGACATTGAGCCATTGACCACCACTTTCTGAGTGCAGCCATCCAACCAACTCCTTATCTATTGAATGCTCTGTCCGTCAAACCCATGTCTCTCTAGTTTAGAGGGAAGAATGTCGTGCAAGATAGTGTCAAATGCTTTGCACAAGTCCAGGTAGGTGATATCCATTGCTCATCCCTTGTCCACCGATGATGTAACCCCATCGTAGAAGGTCACCAAATTAGTCTGTCGCAATCTGCCCTTTGTGAAGCCATGTTGGCTATCAATAATCGCCTCCTTGCTCTCCATGTGCCTTATCATGGTTTCCAGGGGAATCTGCTCTGTGACCTTGCCAGACACAGAGGTGAGGCTGACTGGCCTGTAGTTCCCTGGGTCTTCCTTGTTTCTTTTTTTAAAAATGAGGGTTATGTCCCTCTCTTCCAGTCATCGAGAACCTCAGCAGCCTGCCATGACTTCTCAAATACAATGGCCAGTGGCTTGCCAACCTCAGACACCAGTTGCCTCAGAACCCATCGATGCATCTCATCGGGTCCCATGGACTCATGCACCTTCAGGTTCCTTAGATGTTCCCTAATCTGCTCTTCTGCTACAGTGAGCAATTCTTCATTCTTCCAGTTCTTCACTCTCTCCAATAATTTGCAATATTGTAGTAAAAATTGTCAACCATAACTGTTCTGGGTGTCCATGGAAAGGTGTTAGTTGCCAAGAAGGCCTGTAAGTGTGGCATCTGTGGGAAGAGGCCCGGGGCTGCCCTGTGCTGGACACAGCTAGCTCCTTGAAGTCTAAGTTGAGCCCACCAATAAAGTGGTGGGTTCTTCTATGAAAACATGTTTTAAAAAGGGCAGAAAACACTTCATGGATAGAAGAGAAGGGAACAAAAAGTGTGAGAAAGAGCAGAGGGAACACCAAGATCAGAGTAGGAGCAGGAAGATGAGGAGATGCTCCATATCGGAGCAGATCTCTACACTGTAGCCTGTGGAAGACCCATACTGCTGCAGATCAGTATTCCTGAAAGAACCACAGACCATGGAGATATCATGCTGGAGCAGAGGAAAAGTGTGAGGAAAGTTGTGTCAAAAAGGCTGGAAGGTAGTGGTGTTTGGAGTGACAGAATGATGATAAGCTTGGGAAAGGAGAGAGGAAAGGTTGTTGTTTTTTTTTTTAACATTTGTCTTTTTGTTTTCCACTACCTAGATCTATTTTAACAGACAATAACTTACTTTTTCCCAAGCTGAGTTTATTTTGCTTCTAACAGGAACTGGCAAGTACTCTTCCTGTCTTTATCTTGACATATGAATGTTCTCATTGTGTTTTTTCCTATCTCGCTCCCCACCCCACTCTCTGTGTGTATGTATGTGTGTGTGGAGTGACTAAGTGTCTGGGTGGCAGTTTGGCTGTTAGCTCAGGCTTCCACACTAATTGTATTTATATAGGTAAAACAAACAAACAAACCCTATTCACATGCTTTTATGTTTAAAAACAGAAAATATACGTATTTTTTCTTGGTGGTGTCTTCTTAATTACTATTTGGGTACGGATTTTCCCCACCCTCTCAGAGATTTAATTATTCTTCACCAAATTAAAGATTTCCTATTACATCAGAGCTCTTCTGTAGATGGACAAAGGATCACTTAAGCTTTCACTACACAGATCTGCTTGAATGATCATCAGAACTGGGTAAGAACACTTCCTATCCTTTGGTTATAGGTGGCTTGTGAAAGAATGGCTGGTAAAATCGCAGTTAGCTTCTTAAGAGCTTGACTCCCCATGCCGACAGCTCAGCTCTCATGCATTTTGCTGTTGCCTGTGATTGTCTCCATCTGGAGACTCTTCTATCTTCTTGTCACTTCATGCATTCAGATTCAAAGGTCTGGTCTTCACTTCCATTTGTGGGAATTCAGTTGTTGCCAATACATTGTTTTTCTTTCTCCTTCCTACTCCCATTGTTGTTCAACATTAAAAAACAGATGTTGTCCTTTGGCAGCAGGATTCTGTTAAAGACAAAATGAACGTACTTTATTAGATTAATTTTGATATAAATGGTCTGATAAAGATGTTCTCTGAAATCTTGATCTAGTATAAATCTTTACAGCAAGAAATGAGTTTTACTTAATGACATTAAGGACTTTGGCTTAGGAAATAAGTAAACAACAGTACAATATTGTTCTGCTCGCAGTATGAACCTTTCGAAAATAACCTGTATGCAGGTATATGAGTGAGTAGCAGTAGGAAAAGAAGTAAATGGGCCTTAGTCTTTATGGCAGAGCTTTGTGTAGGTCAGGATAAGACATTTTAAATTGACTTCTCCTATAGAATTCAGGTTTCTAGCTATGAACAATTTACAGTGCTCTAGTTTACAGTTAAACTGACTCAGATTTCACCAAGAATGAGAAAAGGAACACCGTAGATGTATATACAAGAAAAATAGTTATAAAATTAACTGAATTCCTTAACAGAATCAAAATTAATAAAGTTAAATGTCCATCAGACCTTACTGAGATGCATACAGCTTTATTAATGTGATAGAATAACACAATATATGTTACAAAATTTATATTTAATATATCATATTAAAACATATCATGCACGCATTAAATACTTATTTACCACCTTTTAATAATGTTTTACTTCTTCAGTCGTCTCAACTGAGTCTCTCTAATTTTCTTACAAATATATAGCCATCCTGCCTTTTGTAGGATTTATCTTTTCAGACTGCTTCAACTACAGTATGGTTAGCTCTTGATGATGCAAGACCTCTTTAGAGCCAAGATGAAGTTCTGTCAGGAACAGTAAACAAGTGTGAATTTCTTTTCACATTTTCATTAGAACATTTTCTGTATCTTATTAGTAAGTCTTCCTTCATTTGGAAAGGAAGCAATAACCATTGCCTTGGACAACTGTCTTAAGAAATATTTCTTTACTGCAAGAATTTTGTTCATTCTGTCATCTGAAATAAATTTCAAAATGAAGAAGATATATATTTCTAATATGAATATTTTTTGCTTGCACAGTACTTACAAGCCACATATTAAAATATTTTGTCCTTTACATGGATTATATCTGAGCCCTTGTATGGGTATATTTATCACAGTCCTGTAACAAAGTAGTTTGTCGAGTACTAATAATTAATTTCAAGTATTAGAATGTGAAGACAGTGCTGTTGTCTTTGGTATTTCTGTTATTCTTCTTTGTGCTAAAAAGCATAATACAGGTAGGAATCTGAATCCCATTAAAGTTTTTGTAAAACTGCTTTACAGAATTTTTTTTCTCAAGTTCCTGGCTGGGAATTGCCTGAAGTATGTCCATATTACTCAAAAGAGTTTAGTGGTTGAGGTGTCTGGACTAATACCTGACGTACAACATGCTTTATAGATAGTGACGCGGAACAGGAAATCGGTACAGATACACAGTCAACTTTCCTACCAATAAAATTTATTAGTGGCATATAGTACCACTCCGATACAGCTGTGCTGATTTTGGTTCAGTACAATAAATACTATTACTGAATAATTCCGTGCTGTGTCCATTTCTCAGAATAGACAGATCTTGCATCTCATTTTCAAAAGGACCAGCTTTTCAAAGGTTTTTGAGGTTAATAAAGGTTTAAATAACTCCAGCCAGGATTTACAGAACAGTCCTGCTCAGAATAAAAAAAATTATCACTAAAGTGGTTCTAAAAGAAGTTTTGTATATAAATATTTTCAATTTTTCAGTGCAAAGTGATTTCTGGTTTGTTTTATTTTAAACCTATGCAATTTAAAAAAAAAAATAAACACAGAAAAGTTCAATGTAAAAAAGTTTGGATGGAAAGTTTCAATGCAAAAATGTTGGCTTCTTTTTTTTTAACTTATTGAAGACTTTTTTTTTCACATTCTTCTCTGTCTTAAGGTGAAATAATGTTTGCAAAATGTTGATGGTTATACGCTAAGACTCATTGGAACTGAAATGTTTTCTGATAAACATTTTATATAGGTGAAGCACAATTTACAGGGGATATTTAAATAGTAGAGTATGTTTGTGTTTGAATAGTATAAATGAGACTACATCATATTTATGAGTAGCACAAATAATTAAAAAGGCAAAGTGTTAAATATTTAAAGTCTTTTTGATTTTATTGTTTGGAGTGTGTCTTACATAAAACATAGTAAATGTTGTTTGAATTCAAAGGTCCCTAACAGGTCCCCTCTACTACAAGTAATTGAGACCTCCAGTATTAAACATAAACCAACACAGATTATATTTCGTTTGTATTTTCAGTTACCATATGAAGATTTATCAATTGATGTTATCATCCATAACATGAGAAGAAACAGAGCTCTTAAATCTTTCTTCATTGTTTCTTCATTGTAAATATTGACTAGGACATGAGTAGAAATTAAGGTTCACTAGAATAACATAAGTAGGTAATGGATATCTGTGAGATATATATAGTCTACATCATCCTAGAAATGCACTATTGGGACATGCTGTCACGTTCTGATTTCAGAGGAGAGGAAGGTCCGCTTGCCTTCTAGCCAACCTCTCACACACCGCAGTGTGGTTTTGTTCATATTCTCGGGAACAGAATTAAGACTCAAAACGGAGTCAAGCGCCAGGTAACATTATTAACCCGACAAGAAGTTTGTAAATGCGAGAGAAAAGGAGAGAAAGAATGGAAAGAGGGAAAAGAGTTTCGGTTGTAATAGCTACCACGGAGCTGCGGTGTCCCAACAGTCCAGTTGAATCAGTGGGGGAACGTTCTGTCCGTTGTTGGTCGTTTCGATGTTGATTCCGTGGATATGGATTCCATCAATGTTTTTCTGTCGAATGTGTATTCCCCTTTTATGTTCATGTACTCATTGTATTCCAAGAGCTGGTTTTCCTAGCCGCACCCTTCACCTGGTGGTGATATGCATGCCTATTACCGGGTGATACGCGTGTCCATTACCGGGTGATCCATTACCGCATGATATGTATGCCCATTACTGGGTGATATGCATCTCTGGGCACATGCCGGAGGTGGGAGGGGTGGGGGGGGTGGCGGGTAGGGCCTCTGCATTCAGGTTCACAGGACAACAGGAGTTGGCTTGCAAGATAACGGGAAGCCATTGTTCGGGTGGTGATTTGATGTTTCAACAATGTTGAGACAAATATTCGACACAGTCTTTTACACATGCTTAAGATTCATTAGATGTTCTCTGGTTCTGCTTTCCTCAGTCTGTTGTGGGATGCAGTGGAAACAAAGAAAGAATCTATTTTCACTTGCAAGTTGTGACATGATTTGTGATGCATTAAAGCAACGATCCTTGAATCTGCTGCCCTTGATAGTGGTTCCGAAACAATACCTGTTGTGCAATATGAAGGGGAAGCTTCACAGTGCATTTCATTGATAGTGGAGTAACAATTAACTCTGATTTCTATTGTGCATGTTACATTATTCATTGACGTGTTCTTGCTATATTGTCTTTTTTATGGATTTGGCATCATATGTATTACTGTGAGTTCGATCAGCATGACAAGCAGATCTGTTTTTTTTTTTTTTTCCCCCTCCTTCAGGATAATCCCTTCTGCTTGTATTTCCTCAGCTTTTTTATCCCATCTTCAAAGGTTCATATTCAAGCTACTATTTTTCTGGGCAACACTATCTGGGTAGCAGTGCTTTTAGTCAGTCTGTCAGAGCCACTCTGCAATCAGCCTGAGATGTACTTATTGATCAGTTGATCTTTCCTCCCTTCAGGAAACTTGCTACTTCTTTGGTCTTTTCACAATGCGCAGTAACATGCACCTGCATAAATTAACTTAGTGTGTGCTAAAGATGATAAGATTATTTTGTTAGTCATTCTTCCTGATGCTCCTGCCTGTGTGCAACCCCACTGTTCTACCCGCTAAATATTCCAAGTAGCATAGTTATCACACACCTAAAATATCTCCAGTTTGGCAGTTATTCACCTTTATGGACTATATGTCTGCTTTTAAACTCGACTCAATATTCATCAGTTACATAAGCTGATATTTGTACATTATCTCTTCAGCATGTTCTGGTTTTGTTAGTGTTTGTTTTTTTAATGTGTATAATTTTAAGATGCATTGTAATGGTTTGGTCCTATGTATATTTCAATGCTACTCATTTTTTGACCGAGTGGGAAGGGTCTCTATAGTACGGCAAATAAACATCCTAAACACAGCTGGTCCCTTACTAGTTTTCCCACTCTCATCTCTCTTACATTGTTTATTTCTTTACCTGTGCAGAGTTTTGACTAGAACAAAAAGATAACAGGCATCGCTATTCTGACTTTGCTCTAATGCAAAAAGATGGAATCTTCCAATTCCTGCAGTAATCAGAAAGGTGTCTTTTGGAGAAAGAAATACTTTTAATTTGTATTTCTGCTTTTCTGAATGATAGGTAGTACCTAGTGCTGACATAAAGCTGCTCTTTTGAAAGGGTGCCTTCACTTAGCCCTTCGCCAGTGACTCTTTGTTCTCTTACCTAAAAGTAGAGAAAGTATCAATATCACCTCACTTCTTTCATTCTATCTGAGTAACTTGGCCAGTGTTCCAGAACTCATATTGCTTGGAAGATTAAGACCTGTTGTAGTGGGAATTGCTAAATTTTCTTACGTGATTTCCTCTTTTGTTGTGCATCACACAGAGCTTTGTTCCAGTCTAGTAGCCTATGGCAATAGCTGGAAAGCGAGACTGAGGCTGATAAAATCAGAAGACCAAATGAAAATTCATGGAAAATCTCTGATGACAAATGTAGCAATATCTGAAGGTGCCTATAAAATGCAAGAAGTAGTGATATATATCTGAGGCTACAGTAGTTACATGTTCCTGTAAATATTGAAGACGCATGACACTTTTTGCATGCTCTACCTGCACAAAATCATTGTGCAACCTGCCCTCTCTGGGCAACCTATTCCAGTGTTCCACCAATCTCATTGTCAAAAATTTCTTCCGTATATCTAGTCTAAATCTAGATCGTTCTAGTTTAAAACCGTTACTTCTCAGTTCCTCCTCATCTTTCCTGTAGGCCCCCTTTAAATACTGGAAGGCTGCAATAAGGTCTCTCTGGAGCTTTCACTTCTCCACGCTGAACAACCACTACTCTCTCAGCCTGTCGTCAGAGGATAGGTTCTGCAGCCCTCTGATCATCTTCGTGGCCCTCCTCTAGATTCGCTCCAACAGGTCCATGTCCTTCTTATGCTGGAGGCTCCAGAGCTGGATGCAGTACTCCAGGTGGAGTCTCATGAGAGCAGAAAAGAGGGGCACAATCACCTCTCGCGACTGCTGGCCATGGTCCTTTTGATGCAGCCCAGGATGTAGTTGGCTTTATGGGCTGCAAGCACACATTGCCAGCTCATATTGAGCTTCTCGTCCATCAGTATACCCGAGTCCTTCTCCCCAGGGCTACTCTCAATTCACTCTCCACACAGCTTGTATTTGTGTTTGGGATTACCCTGACCCATGTACAGGACCTTGCACTTGGCCTTCATGAGGTTTGCACGGGCCCACTTCTCCACCGTCTGGATGGTAACCCTTCCCTCCAGTGTATCAACCACATCACACAGCTTTGTGTCATTGGCGAACTTGCTAAAACATAAGTGTCTCTTATAATTATCTAACTAAAACAGCCTAATGAAAGCAATAAATACTCTGATGTTTAAAAATGTAGAACTGGTAGCATGAAAAAAAACCTACATAAAAGCTTTAATTGAAGAAAAAAGAACTGCAGAGTAACAGACTGAAAAATAACCCTTCAAAACAATGTAATGTTAAATTGATTTATCTAAAAAAACAGCAATTGCTCTTCCATGGTACAAAAATACGCATAGTTGTCTCTTTGCTGGAGTGTTAAAGGTCGACAATAATGAAACTACTGAAAAAGATGCAGATCTTTTGTGTGATACATCTACATATGGCCACAAAACATAATGTAATTTTAGCTCTGTGATGTTGCTCTGAGATTTGGTGGAATTTGTAGCATGAATAGATAAAATCAGTGTTACCCAATGGGTATCATAACATCATAGTGTAAAAGGAGGCTTTGAAAGTCTTGTGTTTACCTACTACTCTCTAGTCTTGGACAACAAAGACTCATTAAGCAACAGGTTTTATAATTTTTTTTTTTTTTTCTACTTTTTCTCTTCAACTCCAGTCAGCACTAAGAAAATGCTTTCCGGGGAATAAATGATCCTAGCTCCTGCAGCATATATCTTTTTAAAAAAGGTACTGCTCTTCCACAGTATTCTGGGTTTTTAATCACCTTATAGCTCTTGAATTTTTCAGGAAAATAAATTGTATGTTTATTGTCTTATTGCAACTGCTCAGGTATTCAAGAATGAAAGGGAACAGATCGAATGCAAGAATATTTTTCTTTTAAAAGTGCAATGTCGTATCACGCTACCCTTTCTCCTAATCTGATGAAAAGTTGTTGCCTTTTAAAAAGTGTGAAATGTCCTCATTCATATTAATTTTATAGGATGTTTTCAGCATCTCAAGAAAGCATGGCAGTGCTAGCACTGCAGTTACTGATGTACAACCTATGTACATCCCTATAGTAATATAAATCTATTCTTTCAATAATATGGCTGTATTACATTTTGCTGAAGAAAAGTGACTGTGTTAAATATATGTATTTTAATACACAATAATATAGATAACTGGACAATTTTAGATAAGAATCCTTTCAAAATAAAATATTTAATTTCAAATTCATTTTAACGGTTTTTTAGCTCATATTTTCTACTTAACTGTTACGTGTTACCCAATGTTGTCTTGTAATGTAGTGTTTCTGTTTTGTTGTGGATTCTTGATCTCTTATTCTATGCCTCATAGTATGTTTTGGACTGTTAGCAGAGGAAACAAGTCACATTTCCGTGCATTGAGAACTTTTTTGGTTCTTCCTGGTGTTATGTTTTACAATATACCTTTTTATTCAAACTCTGCTCTGCAGTGATTCTACACAGTGAGGAGCAGTAATTGATTTTTTCCTAACCTCATTAAAAGCATGACTACTATTCTTATTTTTCTTTTCTCTGTTGTTTCAAGATAAAAAAAAAAAAAAAGAAATTGAAAAATG
>WHYT01017081.1:19570-38100 GCA_009806455.1 Tetrax tetrax | reverse complement strand
ATAAAAAAAAAAAAAAGACATTGAAAAATGCAAGTTTTTTGTTTTTTTTTTTCTCAGAAAAGACGGGGGGAAAAGTAGTATTCTGATACCTTTAGCAGTTCTGGCAGTAACGTTTATCCATCCTTTCTTACAGCCCATCACAATAGCATAATTAATAGTACAGCTGCTCTGAACTGGTATTTTCTCTTGAAGCATTTCAAGAAGCATGTTTAAAACCTATGCCATCGGGATCAGTCAGTAGATTTTTTAAAAAAGTTTAAGGTGTCAGGAAGATATTGCAAATAATAATTTTAATATCTATGAAAATAAATTTTAAAAATAAAAATCTGATATTATACATCTCTGATACAGAATCAATAGAATCTTTACTTGCCATGCCTTGCAGCAAAATACTGGAGAGGAGAAATCACAATTATTCTTACTGTTAAGATAAGAAGGAGACTTTCCTGTTGTTCCATTTTACTTTTGAAAATGTTTTGTCTGTTTAACTACCTATAGGAAAAAAAAACCCTTTTTTTTTCTTTTTTTTTTTTTCCAAAACACACTAATATAAATAGCTTAGCATAGTAAAATCAGTGCTTTTTCCAGCTTCCTAGGTTTCATTAATGTGCGAGTGCAAGAAGCTGGTATGGGTAAAGCCAGTACATATGACTTAAAGCGACCAAAGAGAGTATTTCATGCCACAAACTAATACTCAGTGTGTAAGTGAGGATTGTCCAGTGGGCAGCTCTCACACTCCTTTGCTTGCTACTGGGTTTTGTTTCTGTGATTGCTGCTTGGAACAGGCTATATTGGTCATTGGGTCTTGGGGTGGTGAGAAATTATGCATTATTCCATTTGTATATTTTACTATGACTATGTTTTGTTATTATTATCATCTTCCTTTGCTATCCTAGTAAACTGTCTTAATCTCAACCCACCAGTTTTCCTTTCTTCCTCGTTCTCTCCCCCATCCCACTGGGGAGAGGGAGGGTGAGTGAGTGGCTGCATGTTATTCAATTGCTGATCGATTTTAAACCACAACAATTTGCTACTCCTTGACTACAGGAGGAAAGGTTGCTGTCTATATGCATTACTACAATTGGTGACATCACTGTTACAAGTGGTTTTAATGTTGTCTGTAAACTAGGGAAGTTTCTAATCTACTTTCTTTATATTGAAAGGTAAACAATAACAAGCCTTCTCCAGAGGAGCAGGATGGAGAATTGCCTCCCTGCTATTCTTCTTCAATCCTTGTTTTTGAAATTCAAGGACTTTCATACAGAAGTGTACCGGTAAATAATACAAGAATAGCTTCTGTGTTTGTTACTGCTACAATAATCTGCTATTGTGTCTTTGAGTGTATTCTACCTTATTCTAGCATCTTCCACACCTGAAACTTTGATACCATGAATTACAAAACTTTTCAGTATTTGAACTGGAAAACTTTTGTAAAATCTGTTGCTAGTATTGGGTGTTTTATGCTGTATAAAATTGAGAGTATCCTCTTAGTCTTTCTAAAAATTTTGTTCTAGAGATTTAAATGAAATACTTCTTCAGAACTTTTGTCACATGCTATTTTTCACCAACCTGTCTTTATGCAGTGGAAAACTTCTAGCAATAACAATCTGTGTAGCAATGCTAGAAATAAGATGTGCTGAGGATGGTGGAATTTACTTTTTGTATTTTCAATGTTTTAGGAATTTGATTCTTATTAAACTTCATAATTACTACAAGGAAGAAAATGATACATTGTTTAAACACTTTGATCATTCCAGTGGTTTTTATACATTAATACTTTTTACCTGATAAAAAAAATAGTGTATATGTAGCAGAAACTTATTTAGCCTTTATTAATGTTTATATTACTTCATACATCCAATTCTCCATTTTGGCAAAGGAACAAGTTCATTTTTTGTTTCCAGTACACAAACAATCATTATTTACATCAAAATCTTCTGGCTGGGGATTCATTATAGAAGACTAATACTTATCTGAGATCAATTAATCTTGACTCATGTTAATGATGATTGTCTTAAAATATCTCAAAGAGCTGTGGTAGTTTGTGAAGTACTGATTATGTTAATTTTCATTATGACCTTCTGCAAAGGCTCCAGATATAACACAAATGCAAAACCACAAATATAAATTCTAAAAACTTCTATTCAGATAAGATCACTGCTGTAACACCTTTAGTACCAAATTTCAAACAGCTTAGTAGAAAATGTGATTATTTACTTTCTAGGTGCATGCAAAGAACTCTGTTACGTACTGTAGGATCTGAAAGGTAAGGTGAAAAAGAAAATAAAAAATAGAAAGCTTTTCAAATACATTTCTCTTTTGAGGTGTATGAATGATTTTAATTTGTACTAATGGTTTCTTCTCAAATTTTCCCATAGTAAAGAAAATAATTATTTTGACTTCAAAGAGCAAGAGCTAAGAATTTCTCTGAGCTCTGTTCAGAGAATTTAATGGCTAAAGCCTAATACTGTGCACTGAAATTATTGAGATATTGTATTATTGTAATACACTAATATGTATTACACACTAAAATTTAGTTCCTTACCTGCCATTGCTTTTGCTAGCTGTAGGTCAGATTGAATTTTATCTTTTAAAACTATAATTTTATCTTCTCTATCACATGAAGGAGTCACAAACTATTCAAATTTCTTTCATTTGAAGATTTTTTTATTCAATTAAATTTAATTTATTTACCTTCTATTCCCATTTGCTTGAAAGCTGTGACTGTTGGCAAATCCTTAAATGGTAGACCTGATCAAGTAATATAAAATTCTATTTTCTTGATTTGATTCTGAATTCAGAGATTACCAGACTTCAGAGTTTGATGGCTAGAGTCTATATGTTCTACCCTCATATGTCTAACAGTGGTTAAATACATTTGCATAGTGAAGTTGCTCGTTTGAAACATTTTTCAATTTTTTTTTCATTGTGCAATGCACTTTTATTCATGATTTAAACACATATCCAATTATGTTAAACTTCATTAAACATTTTCTGATGTTTTAGTTGCTTTTATGAATACTCAGTAGTTGTCCTAATATTTGAAAATAATTAATAGTATGAAGGTAAAAATCATAGTAAACTAAGCTCAAGGTTCTTATCCAAGGAAAAAAAAAAAACAGCAACAAAACCAAACAAACTCCAAAACATCGGTGTCTTATTTCTTTTCTTTTGTTATATGAGGAACAGACAGTGCCTCAGGCTCAGAGCTCGATGCAGGGACACTTGCTGCATCATATCACTTTAGAAGGGGGCTATGACCAGGAGGATGGTTCCTCCTACAGTTCCCCCCATAGACATGGGGTTCCCAGAAGCACTTCAAGCATTTAGAAAAAAGTCTACAGTTTTCCACATTTGGCTAATTGAAAGTCTTGGGGTTGCAGAGCCCTGCCTAAACTGCCTGGTGGGAGTAGGATTGGCTGAAGCCTTGGTCTCCCCCAAAAACCATGCGAACCTAGACTACCTAGACTTAGCTTTTGTGAAGATGCTGAGGCAAAATTGTGCATGTATTTGGCCAAATCTCATTCCCCTTTCAACACTGTGTGGATCTACTGTATGTAATTGTGATGTGTTTTTGTTTTTTTTTTTTTAATAAAGTCTCTCGCAACTGATGTCTGCCTTGTTGCACATGTTGGACAGATCTGAGGCATTTTGTCTTTCTACCTAGGCAAGATACATGTCGTGAAATGGTACTGCATGAAAGAATAGGTGGGGTTTTTTTTAAAGATTTTGCTATTTACATACTGATAATTTGCATAACCAAAAGATGGCAGCAGGCTATCTGCAACTGATATGTATTTACAAAATTAGTTCTTCCACACTTGCAAATTTCTATTGCTTGGTGATTTCCAGATTGTCTCAGTAGTGAAAAAAATATTGTCATATTATTTCTCATTAAGAATGCTATAAATTTGGAATATGATTACTGATTACAAAAATATCTTTTATTCTGCTAAATAAAGCAAATAAATAAAAAGATATATGTTTGAATATCTATTGCACTTTTAACAGCTGCATTGAAGTATAAATGATAGCGGCATCAATGAATAAATTAATCATAATTAGCACTCAGTTAAAAAGGCCTTTTCTCATCAAAGATGTAGATGCTATAATTAGAGCTCCTAATTTTAGATGGGAAGGATATTTACCAGCAAATGTCTGATGCTTTGGAGAGAAAAACACTGACATGTGTGTATTATGTAGCAAATTTACTAATAAAATTAGAATTACAATTAAAATATTCCCAAAGATGAAAATAAAAAACTAATGTGTCCATTTGCTTTAATTCAGTTGGATATCTCCCATTAAACAAAAAGATATAAAATAACAAAAACTGTACAGCATAGGTTTGGCTTTTCCACTCTGCCTTGAGAGCAAGGACTAAGCCACATGAAGTAAAAATTAAGTGGCACGTATGTGCCACATTATGCAACATAAACTCTAGTATTTATCACTTAGGTGACCAAGACCCAAATTTTGGTCATGAAACCTTTAAAGAGTCTGAAGTTCTGCTCTTCCATCTCCATCTGGGTCAAGTTCATAGTCTTTCGGAGCCAATCTCATTCTTATTGCCACTACAACTAACAAAACAAAGGATCCTCATGCCTGATACTTGTACAGGGATGGCCACATGCAGGACATGTTTAACATATGGCAGATTTAGTAGCTGCCCAAATGATCAGGTGGAAATAGTGTTGCTGCCCCATGCATGTAAGAGCTCTGTAAGTAGATCTCTCTCCCTGTCAGTAAAAAATCAGATACAACTCCAAGTACAAAAAGAAATATGCTATGGCATATGGAAATTGAGGAGGTAATTGATGACAGCCAATGTGGCTTCACTAAGGGCAAATCATGCCTGAAAAATTTGATGGTCTTCCACGATGACATTACAACATTCGTAGATAAGGAGCAACTGATGTCATCTACCTGGATTTGTGCAAAGCATTTGACACTGTCCTGCACAACATCCTTGTCCCTGACCTGGAAAGACATGAATTTGATGGATGGACCACTCAGTGGATAAGGAATTGGCTGAATGGTCACACTCAAAGAGTTACATAATAATAATAATACAGTCGACTGCATAATGTCTAAGTGGAGACTGGTGATGAGTGGTGTTCCTCAGGGGTCAGTGTTGGGACTGGCATTGTTTAAAAACTTTGTTACTGACATAGACAATGGGATAGAGTGCACCCTTAGCAAGTTTGCTTGAAAACACCAAGTGGTATGGTGTGGTTCCCTCGGCATGCTGGAGGGAAAGGATACCATCCAGAGGCACAGGATAATCCCAAGCACAGATACAGGCTGGGTGGAGAATAGACTGAGAGCAGCCCTGAGGAGAAGGGGTCGGTGTACCAGTGGATGAGAAGCCAGTAATGAGCCAGTAATGTGTGCTTGCAGCCCAGAAAGCCAACCACATCCTGGGCTGGATCACCAGCAGCATGGCCAGCAGGTTGAGGGAGTCTCCTCTAGTGAGACTCCACCTGGAGTACTGCATCCAGCTCTGGAGCCTCCAGCATAAGAAGAACATTGATCTGTTGGAGCGAGTCCAGAGGAGGGCCACGAAAATGATCAGAGGGCTGCAGAACCTATCCTCTGACGACAGGTTGAGAGAGTAGTGGTTGTTCAGCATGGAGAAGTGAAGGCTCCAGAGAGACCTTATTGCAGCCTTCCAGTATTTAAAGGGGGCCTACAGAAAAGATGAGGAGAAACTTTTTAGCAGGGCCTGTTGTGAAAGGATGAGGGGTAACGGCTTTAAACTGGAAAGATCTAGATTTAGACTAGATATATGGAAGAAATTTCTGACAATGAGATTGGTGGAATACTGGAATAGGTTGCCCAGAGAGGTGGTAGATGCCCCATCCGTGGAAATTGTCAAGGCCAGGTTGCACAGGGTTCTGACCAACCTGATCTAGTTGAAGATGTCCCTGATTCTTGCAGGGGGGTTGGACTAGATGACCTTTAAAAGCCCCTTCCAACCCTAACTACTTTATGATTCTATGTTGTCTGAGAATATAAAACTGATTGCTACTCAGTTAAGAGACAGAACTTCAAACTACAAACAACAGTGTCCTTTTAGAGCTATATAAATTTGTTTAGTGGCTAAATAGCAATCCATTTTTATTAAAAATCCCTCAAAGTTTATCCAGAGGCTATGTCTCAGTTTTTTGTTTATTAAAACCCCCTAATCTTAGTGTGTGGATGAATTAAATTTATTCCTATAGCAAATTCCTTTAGACAGAACTTTCTTAGTGGAGAACTTGACTGGAATTTCTCTACTAACCAGACTAAACAAAGTGCATGACTAACAGGTCTCAGAGAACAATGGAAACCTCAAATTTTTGCTATAGGTTTTCTGCTATTAACAAATTAACAAAATACTTACATGAGCAACAATTTGACATTATCAGGTGTTGTAAAGTCAGTGGGAATGAGAAGAAGAAAAATGTAGATAAGAAGAGGGAATAGCAATTCTGTAATAATATTATATACATATATGATTTATGTGCCTATTAGGTACATATAAATGGATTAAACAAATAAGACATGATGATTTAGTAGTTTAAGCTTCACTTCTGTCAATAAGACAGAAAAGAAATCCAAAGAAGATTATTATTTTTTTAAAATCCATGTATATTTTTACAATCCCTCAAATAACTCCATATATTTCAACATGTGTCTGGCACATCATATTTATATGACACCATTTTATTTGCAAACAAGAATGAAGTTGCTCTTCTACTGACTAAAACTCTTTGCTGATATAGTCACAGTTCTAACATCCAAAATGTAAATAGATTTTGCCATTAAAATTGATTTTAGGGGAGTGTCTGGAATTTCAGAATATTCATTTCAGACAGTCTAGGTAACAGATACTGTCTCAAACTCTTCACTGATTACCACTTACTACTCTCTTATATATACAGTAATATTTGAAATGCTTTGTGAAAACACAGTCCTTAACCATCTTTCAGAGCTGACCTTTTCCAGCACATGAGGACTACTTTTTATTTGTTTGTCATTTTATTAAATCAGCTAAATCACCGGTATTTGAAGACATTATAAATAACTTCAATATTTACTGCAGTTAATGATTAAAGTTTTTTTTTTTTTCAAAAAGGTAAATAAATCCTGATAATTAAACATTTATTTTTTTAAAGAAGCAGAATATTATTTATTTTTGTACTCCTGATTGAAGTTCCCTGAAGTTTGTCCCTTTTTCCCTGACATGGAGATTATTTAAATACAAAGTACATGCTGAAGATTAACCCACTAATGGAAATTAGACCCTGTCTTTGTAACTTGTCTCTGTTTGTCCCTGCAGTCGTATTATTTCATATCCATCTGATATTTCCAGCCTGTGTTTTCCACAAATTCCCACCAGTTTGCAGCATTGCAATCAATTATTTTTTTCATCCCGTTTCATGACAGGAAATTAGAAAGTAAATTAATCCGTTTTCTCTGAAAGAAATTTTAAGGGCAAACAGATGAGATTCTCAGATGGACTTTGAAATATTTTAACGAAGCAACTAAAATAAAACCTGATGAAGGTGAGATGTTAAAAGCAAAGATTATTATAAAGCTGCTTTATCATTTAAAGAAAAGCAGCATGTGTTTGCCTAGGGTGCACTGTAGTTTTATAAGCTGAGAGTAGTAAGCTCATGAAGTCAAATATGACAAACAGTGCTTGCACTGATTTTCTTCAATCTAGGCATAAAAGTGAAACCTGCTTTTGGACCTGTGTTCAGAAGAAATATTGTAGAATATCACTTAGTTATAAATTTGCTGTTGAATAGAACATTGAAGTTTAATTCTGGGTTGGTTGGCTTCCAATGTTCGAAAAAAATGCTGAAGATGCATTTCCGATTTTATCACAAGAATATTATTCTGAAACACTTTTTAATGAAAATTTGCAAAAGATATACTTCTGTATGGGTAGGAGCTTCAGCTGTGATATCGCTGTCCTTTCCTATGTGTAGGTTATAGTTACAAAGGATTTAACTCAAATCTATGTTATAATTAGCTAGCAATATGATCTCATTCTACCCTTAAAAAAAAGGCATTTGAAACAATGAAGAAGAAAAATAAGATCTTTATAGTAATAATTCACAAAGTAAAGAGAATTTAGGAATTATTGTACAGGTACTGTATTTTATTTTTATATTAAGATGACACATCTTTTATTTCCTTGAGCAAGAGAAGTGATTTTGCATATTTTAAAATGTAGGGTGCATTTAGGTATATGTAATAAGCCTGGCTAGGATAGAGCTAATATTTTTCATAGCAGCTTGTATGGTGCTGTATTTTAGATTTTTGAGCAGTACTGATGGTGTACTAATATTCTAGCTTTTGCTGGACAGTGTTTGCACAGCGTCTAGGCTTGGTTTCTCGGTCTGTCCCCACAGTGAATAGATCAGCAGGGCTGCACAGTGGGCAGGGAGGGGATGCAGTTAGGCAGATGACCTCAGCTAACCGAAAAGATATTGCATTCTGCAAACTGTCATGCTCAGCCACAAAAGGAAAAAGAGGAGATTTTAGGGGATTAACCATCTTTTGTTTGTGAACTGGCTGGGCATTGGTCAGCCCAAGGGAGGTGTGAGTGGTTGCTTTTGCATCACTTGTTTTATTTTATTTTATTCCTTCTTCTTCCATTTACCATTAACTTATTAAATAGGTTTTTTTTTTTTTTGTTTGCTTGCTTATTTGTATTATCTTGACCTCCAAGTTTTCTTTTTTTTATTCTTCCATTCCACTGGGGGAGGGAAGTAAATGACTGACTTCGTGGTGCCCTGGTTTTGGCTAGGATGGAGTCAATTTTCCCCTCAGTAGCTGATGTGTTTTGGATTTTGTATGTGAAAAATGTTGATAAACACAATGATGTTGTTAGTTGTTGCGAAAGAGACCAAGGTTACTGTCTGTACCTGAGGAGGTACAGGAAGCTGGGAAAGATATAGCCAGAACAGTTGACCCAAACTGGCTGACTATAGTATTCCATGCCATAAACATCATGCTCAATACTTAAGTGGGGTGGATTGTTTAAGGTTTTTTTTTTTGTTTTGTGATTGCTGAGGCTGTATCAGCCATTGGGTCATCAGCTGGTGAGAAATTGTGCAGCATTTGTTGCTTTTGTTTGGTATTGTTTTTTTTTTTAATAATAGCAATAGTAATAGTAATAATAATAATAATATTATTATTATTATTATTTTCTATTAGTATTTTAGTATTATTATAATTATTACATATATGTATATGTTATTGTCTTTTCTTTTGCTATCCTAGAAACTGCTTTTATCTCAACAGCCCAAATGTATGTATATTTCTGTAGTCAGTTTTCTTCTTTATATGGCTTGGTGTTATTATTCAGAAAAAAAACAATTGTCACTATCTAATAGAAACAGTTGATGAAACAACTCAAACACATTTCTAAATATGTAATATTTCAAGAAACACAGAGGTTACTTATGAAAATAATTTATAACATTGAGTTATTGAAGAAGTATGATTAAAATAAATAAAATCAACAATAAGTCTTCCTGAGCACACTGATGGTGGTAAGTAGTTGTTAAATAGATAGTTCTTCTGCAATATCTATGCTGTACTGCAGGACTACTCTCAGTATTAGTCCTAAGACCAAATTCACCAATCATGACCAGTGCTTTCTTCATGAGAGCATCCCTGAGCCAGAGCCGGGGCGCACTCACACTTGTGTGAGTCTTGTGCTTCAAAAGGACTCAAGAGTACATGCAGGATTTGCTTGGTGTTACAGCTAAAACAATAAAACAATAAAATGGTTTGTAATCCCCAAGACATGATTTCTTGTACTAGTCTATGTTCCCATCCCCTCTTCTGTGCATTGGCAGTCCTCCGAGCCAATTTTTTTCAGTAGGGTCAGTCTTCCACTAATGTAACTCTCTGGGAAAAATTATAATATCAGCTTAGATGTGACATGAAATCACACCTTTAATTTCAGTGTGCAGTGGCACTTAAAGAACAGTTAATCAGAGTTATAGGAAATAATTTTGCCCAAATGAACAAAATGATTATAGGAGCATTGTGAAGTTTAGATTCATGTGTGGAAACAGATTACTTTCTTCCAAATCACAAGCAAGGTTCTAAGAATATCACTTGAAAGTGCTTTAGAATGCTGATCTGACCTTAATCTTAGTATTAGTTGTGAATTCAGTAGATTAAGTAGAGAATGAGAATGGTGTCAGCTGACATCTCATTGGGAAAGACTAGTGATTCTTCATTAAAAAAAATAATTTTTGGGTAGTGTTTGACAAAAAATGGATTTTAGTTGGACAGAGTTCTAACTAGTAACAATTATTTTTTACAACTCAGGCACAGTTCTCTTTGCTTGAAAACAACTGTAAAATTCACATTGAAATGTGAATGTCCAGCTGAAAAAGATCGGACAAAACTAATTTAGATATAGAAGCAATGCAAGAAATAAGTGGGTTTTCTCGTAGTATAAATTGATTTGAATTGGCTGCATTTTTTCACTTGTGCCTGTAAATTTTTTTGAGAACTAAATCCTGCATAAAATGTTAAACATAGTTGCTGTCAATTTGACATTGGTTTAGTTAAATCAGTGTAAAATAACAATTTTAGTCTAGGAAAATTTTCTGAGTTGAGTAAGCTCAAATGGAAAGTAATGAAATAAATAAACTTCAATATATTAATACTAGGATTAACACTGACTCCTTACATACTATTGCAAAATTCTGCAAGTATTCCCTTGATTTAAGACTATCTCTCACAAAACTGACTGAGCATACTGCATTGTGATTTGCTGTTTCTGGTGAGGCAGAGCATACTCTATCATTTTCTTTTAAGAAATTATTTTGGTCAAATTTAGAGTACTTTAAGCAAACAAAATGTACCACGTGAGCTGGTGGCTGCCTACTATTTCCTAATCTGCTTTTTTTTATTTTTTACTTTCCATGCCCACCAACACACTGTTCTTGATATAGTGGAGATAACTGTTTTGTATGGCAGGTTTTTTTTTTTTTTTTTGTTCAGTATGTTTTCAGCTTGTGGCTAAATGATACTGATTTTTATTCTTTCTCAGGTGCCCAGCAGCTATTCAGGGCTCAACTCCAGGACCAGTTCTGTTCAACATGTTTATCAATGATCTGGATGCATGAATTAAATGTACCACTAGCAAGTTTGCTGACTGGGACTGTTGAGGGACAAAAGGCCTTGCAGAGGGATCTAGATAGATTAGTTGGGTGATCATCAATGGAATGAAGTTTAACAAGAACAAAGGCCAGATTCTGCACCTGGGATGGAGTGATGCTGGGCACAAGTACAAACTGGGAGAGGAGTGGCTGGACAGCTGCCCTGCAGAAAGGGATCTGGATGTGCTGGTTGTCAGCAGGCTTGATGTGAGTCAGCAGTGTGCCCTGGCAGCCAAGAGGGCACACTGCATCTTGAGGTGCATCAAACACAGTGTGACCAGCTGGTAAAAAGAGGTGATTATCCTGCTACATTTAGCAATGATCTCATTTTGAGTACTCTGTGCAGTTCTGTGCCTCACAATTTAAGAAGGAAGTTGAAATACTGAAATGCATCCAGAGGAGGGCAACAAAGCTGGTGAAAAGGCTGGAATGCATGTCCTATGAGGAGCTACTGAGGACTCTGGGTTTGTCTAGTTTGGAGAGAAGGAGTCTGGAGGAATGACCTAATTAGTCTCTATAACTTTCTGAGCAGGGCAAGTGGAGAGGGAAATGCTGATCTTTTCTCCCGAGTATATGGGTGATGGGATGTGTGGGAATGGTTCAAAGCTGCATTAGGGCAGGCTTGACATTAGGAAGCATTTCTTTACTGAGACAGAGGTCAAACACTGGAACAGGCTTCCTAGAGAAGTGATTGATGCCCTATGCCTGTCAATGCCCTAAAAAGAGACATTTGGGTAGCACCCTTCATAGTATGCTTTAACGTTTGATTAGGTCTGAAGTGGTCAGCTGACCACTAGTTGGACTAGATGATCCCTGTAGATCTCTTTCAACTGAAACTGAACTGTTTTGTTCTGTTCTATTCTATTCTATTCTATTCTATTCTATTCTATTCTATTCTATTCTATTCTATTCTATTCTATTCTATGCCATTCCAATCTATCCTGTTTTATTTGGACTCTTCTAGAATCCAGCATGCTGGTTCAGGAATGGGGCACATTTCAGCTAGGTACGGGGTAGACTTATAAAAACCCTTCTCCTTCATCAGAAAGTGTTTATACTAAACATATGGAAAACAGATACCTTTCAAATATGTGTGATGGTCAGGACACAATATTTGTAGTTAAATTTTTTAAAACTTTTTTTTTCTTTTATTTTTCCTACAGTGGAAAGCATCACTCATTTATTCATTATTTTGTATCCTGGCAACTAAAAAGAACATTTAACTCTTGTCTTTTGAGTTTTCTTGTGTTTTGGTAGCTTTTCACACTAGTATCTCTAATGGACCACTTTTCAGTCTCAGCATCCACTGATACTGAAAGATAACTATATATGACCAGTATGTTAACACAGTATAAATATTACTCTAGGTAAGTTATTTTCTGAAGTTTCTTTTTACCATTGCCAAACTCTTTTGCGTTTCTTAATATATTTTTTTTCATAAATGTTGTAGCCAGTCTTAACCCTGTGAGTTTCTCCTGCCAATATAAGTCTCTGTGATGTATTCACGTCAGCTTATATCCTTTACCTTGAAACCACCTACTTTTGGACTCTCTCCAGCTTCTCCATGAAGAAATTGATCTGTGCCTTATTCTTTGTTTATTATTCTTTATTATTCCAACTTTATTATTCATGCAGATATGGGGCTACCAAGCTGCATATCTTCCTATCAGTTATACCTTTGGGAAGTATGGTGGGTGATCTAGTGAAAGAATAATTTTTAAACGTGCAGTGTAAAAGTAGTTTTCTTCAATTTTAACTCTCTAGATTAACCAGATTCAAATGCCCAGTTGTCCTGTAATACTGCAAGATAGTAGGAGTTTTTTTCATGTATTTAGATTTCATTTAATTTTAAGTGCCTCACAAAAAAGAAAATATTTTTTACAAAAAAGGCCACATATTTTTATCTTTGTATCCCTGGTTGTCTAAGACAGTGGCATGGTCTGTTGCCAACAATTTCAAAAAAGCATACCAGATTTTGGTGAAAAAATGTGGATTCAGATTTTGCTAAGCAGATAAGTTTAATAATTTTTCGTTGGGAGCTAAATCTACACTTACTGAAATTAACTGGTATTTAGCTCTTAGTTTAAACAGGATCAAGAACAATCCCTTAAAATGTGATCCTTCTTTATATTTGGTGTGCAAACTATGTATATATGCTTTACATTTCTGTAATGTTTTGTAATGTACTTTAATGTTTTCATTTATTAACTGATGATAACACCAATGTTTGCAAGTTCTATACTTTACCATGTTAACTACAGTCTAATGTCTGTCCCAGACAAATTGTGCAGTCACATTTTTTCAAAAAAAGAAATAAATAGTTATTTATGTCCTGTTAAGGGCTTCTGTCCTCTAAGAATGTGCTGAGATTTCTCACGGGTTTTGCAGTTTAGATTGTCCTTTCTCTGAACTCTCTCAGCTATTCATATGTTTTTCATGTTGCTCACTGAGTTCACTAGGATTTGGACCGACAATGCATGTCAAATACTGCAATTTTGGAGTCCTCAGTTGTTAAAAAAAAAAAAAAAAAATCAGTCCAAGCATAGATCTCAAACCTCTTTTTGGCTCCAGTATCTTTATATGGAAGGGAAGGCTATTCTCCTATTTTCTCTTAAAGTGTCATTGGAGTGGAATGCTTTGCAGAACGATGGATAGCACCGATCCATCCTTTCACTTGTAATTACCAAATTCCATGACATCTATTATTTAAAGTCTTCCACTCAGGTGCCTTAAAAACAAAGGCCTAATTCAACTAACTCTTTGACCCTGATAGACATGTAAGTCTGTTGGAGTAACCTGGGCACAAGACTGCATTTAAGCAGTACTGAATCTGACCTTAAAACTATTATAAAAATAAGATTTGTCTAGGCATCATACAGCTCATCAACAGCTATTAAATAATGGTGTAGACTATGTTGTTGAATGTTGTTCAAAGCCTCCTTGTTTACATTAGAATTGTGTTTATTTCTACGGCTGCTGAATCTGAACTTTTTTTGATCAGAGTGTATAAATTACAAAAGTAATATACTTTTTTTTTTTAAAAAAAAGCCTTTACAACTATTTAAATTATATTACATAAATGTGTTTCCTGTACAGAGGAAATCATGTAGTCCCTGCTCTTCTTAGCTAATTGCTCTGTCAGGGTGGGCAAAGCCATTGCAAACAGTACTAAGAAATACCAGATTTTGTATTTCTTGTAAGCCTGAATTTTCTGGCCCATACACATTTATTTGTTCATTTTCCACCTGCCATGGTCAAACAGGAGAGGAAGATTGTGTTTTCTTTGCATTAAAATGTTGCCTAAGTTTAGTGAAGGCAAACTCTGGCCTTGCATTAAAATAAGAACATAAATGTTGGTATGTTCAACTGGATCCATTAAAAGTTTCCAGCTTCACTATCAGCATGGGAAGAAAGGGAAATTCTGTTGCTCTTTTTCTGCTGAAAGAAAAATCCTCTGTGATATGTAATCAATACAGCCTCTTCCTTGCCAGCTTGGCAACACTGAGCAGACTTACTTGTGTGTGAGGATAAGTCCAAGATCTGTTGTCCAGTTTATATTTAAAGCAACTTTTATACAGGGAAATTTCCAATATGTTGTGTTTCTTCTGTGCTAACAAAAAGGACCCTCAATACACTACCAGTATAGAATGAATAATATTATATTAACAAAGTGTAATAATCTACAAAATTATACATGCTGTGAACACAAGAGAAAAGAGCTATTTTGGGTGAAAGTAACAGTAACAGTAGCAGAGATAAAATAGCAAATTGACACACAGAATAAGAAATTTTAACTTGATTATTAAGAAACTTTTTTAGCACTTTCTAATATTGCAGAACAGTTTTTAAAATGAAGTCCTACCTTCAACTGGATCACTTTAAAGCAAGTAAAAAAAAATCCAGGAAAGCAATCAGAAGTTTTCTAGGAGGAATCATTTTTTGTTGTATGGGGAAAATGACCTCAGAGCTCTTTTGTGTTTCTGACTTTCTTACCAAAGACAGACATTGAACCTTCACCTTTAAAAAAATAAATGCAAATTATTGTGTAAAAGAATGTATTAACATCACTTTTATAGGATATAATGATGACATTCTGAAAGTTTTTTCACATTTAATCCATTCTGAAAAAGGTTTCTATCCATATAAAGTAGAGAACCTCATGATTCTGATTTTTTTTATCCTGCTCCAAAAGTGCAGTGCAACTTTTAAAGGTTTGTTTTGTTCATATATACTGGTCATTAAATCCTACAGAATTTGAACATCTAAGACCCAAACCAGTTTATGCAGTGGGCACTAAGCTATCAAATGAAATTGGTCTATTTTCTCATTCACTTTGTCCTTTTTACATCCTAACAGGGACATCTTCAACTAGATCAGGTTGCTCAGAGCCCTGTGCAACCTGGCCTTGAATGCTTCCAGGGATGGGGCATCTACCACATCTCTGGACAATCTCTTCCAGTGTTCCATCACCCTCGTAGTAATTTTTTTTTTTCCTTATGTCCAGTTTGAGTTTGCTTCCTTGTATTTTAAAACCCTTCATCCTGTTACAACAGGCTCTGCTAAAGAGTTTGTTCCCATTTTCTGGGCCCAGCCCTGTTCAACATCTTTGTTGGCGACATGGACAGTTGGATAGAGTGCACCCTCAGCAAGTTCGCCAGTGACACCAAGCTGTGTGGTGCCATTGACACACTGAAAGGGAGGGATGCCATCCAGAGGGACCTGGACAGACTGGAGAGGTGGGCCTGTGCAAATCTCATTAAGTTCAACTAGGCCAAGTGCAAGGTCCTGCATGTGGGTTTTCCGGTACCTCAAGGGGGCCTACAGGAAAGAAGGGGAGAAACTCTTAATAAGGCCTGTTGTGACAGGACTAGGGGTAACTGTTTTAAAACAGAGGGAGGTAGATTTAGATTGGATATTAGGAAAAAATTTTTTACACTGAAGGTTGTAGAGCACTGGAACAGGTTGCCCAGAGAGGTGGTGGATGCCGCATTCCTGGAAACGTTCAAGGCCAGTTTGGATGAGGCTCTGAGCAACCTGATCTAGACAGGGATTTCACTGCTCCTTACAGGGGGGTTGGACTAGATGACCTTTGAAGGTCCCTTCCAACCCTAACCATTCTATGATTCTATGATTCTATCTTTCTTATAAGCACACTTTAAGTATTGAAAGGCCACATATATGTCTCCTTGGATCCTTTTCTTCTCCAGGCTGAACAGCTGCAACTCTCTCATCCTATCCTCATAGAACAGGTGCTCCAGTCCTCTGATCATCTTCATGGTTCTCCTCTGGACTTGCTACAAACGTAATTTACTGTAGGTTTGCAGGGTCAGGTATTCAAGGCATAGGCCAAAAAAGGTATTGGAAGTTCTGCAAAATCTATGTATGTGTGTGTTGACAAGAAGCTAGCAAGGGTCACAGGATGCAGTTGAATGTAAGCATTTACTATATGACAATTTTTGAGGACCTACTTCAATAAGTTTGAGATGTTTTACAGAAAAGTCTGCATTTATGACAAGAGGGATATTCTAAACACATATTTTATGGTGTGAATGGATATGAAGCTTAAGGTGGGGGAATGGGTAGGCAGAGAAAGTACCTGATTGCAGAGAATCTAGTCAATCTGATTCAAGCAAATAAAAAGTCAGTCAAATTTTCTACATTTTTAATATCAACATTTCCCTAGTTTATGAATAAAATTAGTGTTCTGTTGTGAAATGTATTATGCTGGCCAGATTGGAAATAATATCTTCAAACAAATTGTTGTTGGTTTTTTTTTTTTAATTTGTTAAGACTATTCTTTTTCTCTATTGGAAAAGCATAGGCCAGAAGCCTTTCTTTTTTAAAAATTTTGCTACCTAAATTTAGATTTCCAGAAGAGTATTGGTTTTTTTTTTTTCTTAATTTTTCTAGATCTCTTGAGTCCATACAGTTCTCTTTTAGCAGGATCTCTGCCTCTGTTTGGAACATGTAATTTGGAGCACAAATCTCTTACTTAGAGTTCTGTTGAACGTAAATGCAGGTCACAGGATACTAAACAAAGTGGTCATTTAATTCAGATTTCTGGAGGTGGAAAATACTGAATTAAAGATCTTCTTCACAAAAGGTAGGTAAAGAAGAGAGTTTATCCTCAGGCAAATATCTTACGACAACCTACATTTTTAATTTTGTGAGTAAAATTAATGAATAGGGAAATAAGGTAAAACACTGTGCAGGATTTGTCAAAACACTTTGTTAGGGATATGGATTTGCTCTGCTACTGTTTAGTTATGTTTTTCCTGTTGAGAACATGTATAAATTTATTAAGCATATGTTATTTTATAGTTCAATAATGGGATAAGTTAATAAAAATCTGAAACATTTAAAAAAAACCAAACCAAACCAAAAACCTTCTCAACATCTCCATTCTACTGTAGCCCAAGAGACACACTTATAAATTGATGTGTTGTGCTTAAGATCGGAAACTAAGTAACTCTCAGGTCTGATAACAGAATCTTATGCCTGCACTGCAACATCTTTCTGCAGACTCTTCTTCATAGACTGAAGTGAAAATATGTTCATATACTAAAATCAGTTTTACACGGCTTATCACTTTCATTATTTTAAAGAGTAAAATACTATCCTTGAGGGAAGCCTATCATTAGCAAAACTACTCCCAAGTTACAAAATGAAAACCCGCTGGAAAAATAATAATAATTTTAAAATTATTAGAGAAACAAAAGTAAGCATTGTTCTTCTGGGTTAGGAGAGGAAAACAAATGGTTGTGGTGTTTACAAATAGTTTTTTAAATTTAAAGAAAATAGAAGCCAGGAAAGAAAGACTTGATATTTCCTATGTAAAATGCCAATAGGCTTCCTATTTTGCATTTATATGTAACTGTAAACATATTTTTGTCTCTCAAATATTCATTCTAACATACGTTTTAACAAAGTAACTGAGGCAACCTCCAAACTAAGTCGTGTAAACGAGTGGATCTTACAATTTTATTGTAAAATCTTCATTTCATGTAGAATATTCAAAACAAATAAAACCTAAATATTTTAGGAAGAAGTTGAGACAAACCTTAATGAAACACTGTATCCATTCCCGTAGGATAGGTGTCTACTCCAGAATGTACCATTTGGCTATTATCTAGATTTATTGTACCTACTGTAAAACACCATGATATTCTTGTGCCAGAAGGACTGTTATTCTTCCTTCTCAAAAACACTTGCTGTACTCCTGCAGGCTATAAACAAAACTTCATTCACATTCTCTGTACATAACTTTATAGGAAGAAACTTTCCAGTACTCATAATAATAGTATGTGGTAGAAATAAATATTCCCATGGAAGAAACAAGGATTTTTAAGA
>WHYT01017081.1:8230-18403 GCA_009806455.1 Tetrax tetrax | reverse complement strand
AATTTTATTGTAAAATCTTCATTTCATGTAGAATATTCAAAACAAATAAAACCTAAATATTTTAGGAAGAAGTTGAGACAAACCTTAATGAAACACTGTATCCATTCCCGTAGGATAGGTGTCTACTCCAGAATGTACCATTTGGCTATTATCTAGATTTATTGTACCTACTGTAAAACACCATGATATTCTTGTGCCAGAAGGACTGTTATTCTTCCTTCTCAAAAACACTTGCTGTACTCCTGCAGGCTATAAACAAAACTTCATTCACATTCTCTGTACATAACTTTATAGGAAGAAACTTTCCAGTACTCATAATAATAGTATGTGGTAGAAATAAATATTCCCATGGAAGAAACAAGGATTTTTAAGACAAATTCCAAGCATGTAATTCAATAGTAGAAGCTTTCTGAAAAAAAAAAAAAATATATTCTTAAGGATGGTGAAATATACTTTTCAAAACAAAGTTTTCTCTGGAGAGAATATCAACAACTATAAGACAAATCTGTTTTTTGTTTTTTTAATATTCATTCACACTACCAATTTATGTTTGAGAAATTTTTATTAGAGTAGTTAATAGAATATAAATAATGACAGATGATGAATTATGGAAAATCTTGTGAAGCTTGATTCTTGTTTTATATAAAAATATCTTAAAGATTCAATATTTAAATTGTAAATATTTTCATTTCATTATTGTACAAAGAAATGCTACATTGACACATTTGCACATGTAAAGATACAAATGGCTTGGATTATAATTTTCTTCCCTCCTTTATGTGTTGTCATGTTGAAAGGCTTTCATGACTCTATTAATCAGTATGAGTTAAAATTAAATTAGTTACACATATACTAGTTAATCATCAGGAATTTCCATGAGAAAATGTTGTCCCTTAGCAAAATTGTATTCTCTTCATAAATAACAATACACCAAATCTCTGCTTAAGGTACAAAATCAATCCTTGTTTTTAGTGCTTTTACTGTAGAGATGTGACGCAACTTCCATCACTCTGCATTGGTCTTCATTCTAGTTAGAATTGTTTTTACTACTTTTCATACATTTTCTCTGGAGTATTAAACAGTAGATAGATATTTTCCTCTGACTTCTGAACCGCAGTCACTCACTTCCACCTTCTTCTCTGTTTTGTCCTGAGAAAGGAACAGATGTTCAGTGCTGTCAAAATACACATTTGGATACAGCTGTAGATTTGCTACATCTGGTATTTCTTTAGTGCATCAGTCCCTGATGTGGTGGTCTGTAATAAAACAATGAAAAGATAAAATTTCAAATTGATTCTTTCTTCCATCCTCTTCCATTTGGGTGTTAGAAAAAGACTAGCTATTATAATGAGGCTGTTGCTTGACACTGATCAGGTGTGAAAACAATTGAAAAGCATATTTGGAGGATGCTGAGTCAGACTGCAGGTTCTGAGTCTTCCTTTCTTGTTTTTTTAAAGTGACCCTAACAGTTCTGAAGTTTAGTTTGATTTTGTTTCCTAGTTGTTTTTAGTGTCCTGTGGGAAGGGATTACCAGTCAGGCAAATTAAATAGAATTATATTTAATAATTTTGTAATAAATAAAAAGTTTTCATTACATGAACTGAAATAATTAGTCTGTTTAATTTAATATACATTTAAGCATCATAGAGATAAATGTTATTGTGATTTTTAAATCAGGTTATGAGATCCTTTGTCTTTAAGTTAGACATTATTATAGTTTCTAGTTAAGTGCCACCTGTTCACACTAGATTTGTAATTGCTCTGATTATCTCTTCCAATCAAGTTCAAACAGTGTGAACTTATTGTAGAAAAAGCCATTTTAAAGAGGTTTTGGGTTTAATTTAGAATTATAATTACAAAATATTTATTTAAACTTTTAAATATTAAGAAATAATATTTTACAGAGGATCAAGTAATGTCACTCTAGTTATCATTCCCCCAGTGCTTACTCTCCCCAGTTTGTCTTATCACAACATCCATATTTGTTTTCAACTTCAAGTTTGTCAAAGCTGGTGCACACCTGCATAGCTTTAACTGTATGTTTGTAAGCATTCCTTATAGAATTGCTTAACTGGAAATTTTGTAATTAAATGGAAAACTCAATATGGCGGTGGAGGAGTAGAGCCATCTGGGCTACTGCAGTTATTGGTCAGTTCTTTGGCAGCTGACGTATTAGACCAATTTCTCCCCATTTATCTCTAACTGCCTAAAAGGGTCAAACTGAGAAGATCCACTCCTGTACACTCTGGGGCTGTGCTTCATGGGCAGCTGGAAAGATGAAGTTTCCAGTGTATTTTTTGGTTTTTGCAAAAGAACTTGTCCACAGCTCTGCAAGTTGATCCTCTGCCCCAGCTGGTGCTCTGGAGGCAGAGGAACAATTTCAAGCAGCAGATTGTGGCTGGCAGCTTCGGCTAATGGTGCCATCTCATTATACAGTATAAAAAAGGGTGCCAATGGACTACTGACTTACCTTGAATAGTGTTCAGTTAAAAACCAACCAAACTAACAAGCATGCAAAAACTTTAGATAAAGTTTTCAACCATCAAAATGCTTAGATGTTTGCCTGCAGTATAATTCTGATAATCTCATCTGGTTATCTTCACTCTTTTGGACTTCAGTTTTCCATTACACTCAAAAACATTTAGTTATATTTAGTTGTATAAAACTTGCACAAATACTCCAACAATTTAATGAGAAGTAGTATTTCAATGTAAATACATAGCCAACTAATCTACTGAAAAGTGCCCAAAAGTTTTAGCTGCTTAACAACCAGAAAGGCACTGGTATTTGGAAAGGGTGAGAGGGAAAAGAAAGAGCTAATCTTGAAAAAAAATCCAAAATAGATAAATGCACTTTCTTCCTCTCCTTGATCTTCAAAGGAATAATCTGTCACACTGTAGGAAAATTAGCATAGATATTATAAGGAAAAAGCACCTGCAATAGCAATGAAATTCTGCCTCCATGAAGAACTTGCCTGTTTTTTTCTAACCTTTTTTCACTTTGTTTAATAAAAGATACTGTGGTTTATAAATTCACAAACCTGATTTTGTCACTGAGTTCAAGATGGCATGGATTTGACCACAGGATTTTTTTGGCAAAGTGTGTTAGACTTTGAAAGTAACTGTTTTAAAAGGAGACTAAATATCTTCCTGTTAGTCATGGTTCTTCTACAACGCTTTTGGAATGAGTGACAGAAAGTTAACATGCTAATACAGTTTTTTTTTTTTTCCCACTTTATTCCAAGTTTTGTGTGCATTAGAAATGTATTCATGTTTTAAATTACTTATACATGTCGGAGATATATGGAGGATCTTCAGCAGAGCATATATCTGTAAGGTATACTTGTAAATAAAACAACAGTATTTTGCCTATTTGTGTATTTAAGGTTTGCAGACCATGAAGTTGAATTACTAGCATTTCTATATATGCATGAAAATGTTTTACCATTCATGTGACAGATACATTAAATCATTTACTTATAACAACTTCCCTCCATTTTTGTCTTCCTGCATGGATACATTTTTGAGGATTGGCAGGAATATAATCACTCAATATGATGCATGTGTTATGCAGGCTAGTAATGTGTCTCTTAATCACTTGGCATTTGAACTCTATTGCACTTTTTCTAATGACAACTACTTTCAATTTAAAGACTCAAGCAAAGGAGATTGTACCAGGTTCACAGATAAGCTGTTACAGTGAAAAACTATCCTACTGTAAAACATTCTTGCCCACGTTTGATTTTTCATTGCCTAGTTTCATTTTCCAGGCAGAGGATGTTACGGTACTGCTTTCTTCTAGATTAAAAAGCTAGCCACTGTTAGAAATTTGCTCCTTGTGTGCCTGATTGTAGCTACTGGTCAAGCTGTGCTTTAACTTTTTTTTCTTATTATTGAGGAGAACGAACTCATTAAATCTCTTGCTGTGTAAAAGATCTTTCAGAGGTGAATCATAGCTGAAGCTCTTTTCCAAGACCTTTGCGTTTTGCCATGAACTGGACAACATATACAGATAACTGCTGTGCAGTATGAAGTGGTTATGAACTTGCCTACTTCTACATCTTATTTTCTTCCTTAGTCATTGTCTTGATAAAGAAAAAAAAAATGAAACCAAATCCTAAACAGTAAAGTCAATTGATATTTTCCTAGCAAATGCTGAAGTTTTGTTTGATTTTTACTGTTCAGTTCATTTTAAAGATATCCTTTGGTGCTATCAGAGTCTTTATCAATAAAACTAAACATGTATTTTTAAATGAATGCCATCTTATTTTCTTTAAAATACTATCATCTTTAAAAAGATTTTAAAATATTTTAAAAATTGTCTCTAAATTGATATGACATTTAAAGAGAATTAATCAGGTAATTTATATTTGTTTCTTCTGACAACCTCAGGTGTGTTCTTCTCTACTTCAGTTTTCTAAGGAATTCCCTCAAACTGCCTATGTGTTTTAAGAAATGTGGATCACATCTCAAGCAACCCTCAGTTTTTAACTATACTAGCATTGGAAAATATCAGAAAATAAAAGCTACAGTGAGATGAGCTGCAGCCAGAAACATGAAGGAGAAGGACTTAGGAGACAGAGAACTGCCTGAATAGAGAAAGCAGGTGATGAGGAATGAGAGGCAGCATAACTGGTACCCCATAAAATACCCAGGTACACACACGCACGTGCACACACACACAAAATATCCATTAGTCCTGAATCATAATTTTTGGTTTATAGACAAGATGCTGGTTATATGTATTACAGGAATGCTGTATAAATATATCTGTAATTATAAAAACATATACATTTTCTGTCTTTATAATTATGTTATATATATATGTATTTATAGAATATGCATTACATAGACATGTACATAAAATATACACACAGATATGTAATTATCTTGCAAGCCAATCAAGCCACAGGACTGCAAGCTTCCTATTTTTTCCTCCTATTTTCCCATGAACCTGAATGCAGAGCTGATTCTGCAAAATTTAACCTTACCGCTACGTATGCGCCTAGACCTAGGCCAGAAAAACAGAGGGGCCCAGAGACGGTATTGGGCATGCGTATCACCACCAGGTGAGGGGTGCGGCCAAGCAAACCCGCTCTTGGAATACGTGACGTGAATAAGATGAACGATTAAAGGACAGAAACAACCAACATAGGACGGAATGTTCCCCCACTGAGTCAATTGGACTGTCGGGACGCTGCAGCTCCATGGTGGTAGATATTGCAACTGAAACTCTTTTCCCTCTTTGCTTTCTTTCTCTCCTTTCTCTTGCATTTGTGAACTTCTTGTCGGGTTGATAAAGTTACCTGGCGCTTGACTCCGCTTTGAGTCTTAATTCTGTTCCCGAGAATATGAGCAAAACCACGCTCTGGTGTGTGAGAGGTCGGTCCAGCCACCCCTAGCCTCCCAGACTCATCTGAGGTCGGGTAGAATGCAAGGGGGGCTTCCTCTCATCCGAAATAGGAACGTGACAACCTCTCCTATGAGGACAGGCGGACAGAGGTGGGGCTGTTCAGCGTAGAGAAGAGAAGGCTCCAGGAAGCCCTTATTGCAGCCTTCCAGTACCTAAAAGTACTGGAAAGATGTGGAGAAACTCTTCAGTAGGGCCTGTTGCAATAGGTTGAGGGGTAAAAATTTTAAAACAGAGGGAGGTAGATTCAGGCTTGATATAAGGAAAAAAATATTTACACTGAGGGTGGTAAAACACTGGAACAGGTTGCTTAGGGAAGCAGTGGATGCCCTATCCATGGAAACATGCAAGGCCAGGTTGGAAAGGTCTCTGAGCAACCTGATCTAGTTGGCGATGTCCCTGCTCCTTGCAGGGGAGTTGAACTAAATGGCCTTTAAAGGTCCCTTCCAACCCAAACCATTCTATGAATACTTGATTCTATGATAAAATGTTTATGTGTAGCAACGTTAGTAACGTGCTATGGACACTATTACATAGATTTAATTACATATATGTGTGTGTATATTTTACGTACGTGTCTATGTAATGCATATTCTAAAAATAATACCATCTTGCAGGAAAAAACAGGAAGAATCCAGTCCTATGGTTTGACTGATGTACCATTGTTTAGGTGGTGGTTTGACGCTTCGACAATGTTGAGACAAATATTTGATACAGTTTCTCACAGAGGTGCTCCAGCCATCTGATCATCTTCATGGCCCTCCTCTGGACTCACTCCAACAGATCTACATCTTTATTATACAAATTAGATCTTTTTTAGAATTCTACAGAAACTTCAAAATTTCTCAATTATTTAAACATTCAGAGACAATTAATATTACCACTTAAGGAAAAAAAAATATGCCTTACAGTTAATTCATATTTTGTTTCAAACAACCCTAAATATTTTTTTTCTCTTGAAAAAATCCCATAAAGTTGGTTATAAAGTATAAAAAAAATGATACAGATGTACTTGCGATTTTCTAGATGGGACCAAATATAGACTTTTCTGCTTCTGAGAAAGGGGTAACATTTAACCAACACTGGATTAAACAAATTGTTCAACTGTTCAGGAAAAAGTTCATCCTTAAAACACCTTTGAAGGGGTTGAACTAGATGACCTTTGAAGGTCCCTTCTAACCCTAACCATTCTATGATTCTATATTAAAATATACATATATATGCTGACATACTAAATGTATAACTACAGAAATCTTTGTTTAAGAGGTTTGAGGTTTAGAGGAAAGAACCAGTGATGGTTAAAATACGGATTCTCAAATTCTTTCTTTAATACTGTACATCAACTACAACAGTCTCATTCCCTTCAATGTTAGAGTAAAATGTTTGACAGAAGCTGAAAATGACAGATACTCCAAAAAAAACCCCCAACCCAATCTATAAGAGTTTGGGACAGAATATATTGAGAAATTGCAACTTCATCTAGACCCTAATGTAAGGAAAGGCCAACTGGATACAGAGAAAGAGGAGAGAAAAAGATATTTATTCTCTTCAGGGAGAGTAAAAGATGGATGCTAATGGAAAGGAAGCAAAATAAGGAGGAAATAAATGGTTCTAAGACAAATGATGTGAGAAGTAGATGTACTGTATATTACCCTGGAGGAGATGACAGATGTTTCTAAAGTCAAATGAAAAAAATATTTCTGTGAGCAGAAAAAAATCTACATTACATCTTCAAGAAAGGAAATGATATATAATGCAACATGGTTACACAAAAGAGCTGTGACACACGAGCTCTGAATGATGTGTCAAAATACAAGACAGAGAAGTGGAAAAATCAGTAAGTGGCAGTCAGTATGGCAAACAACAGAGATCCATCAGTGAGGAATTTAACTGTTATCAGAGAGGGTCAGGAAATGTCACTGAGTGACCTCCCAGCCATAACTAGAAAAACTACAAACATTGGCACATAACAAAAAAGAAAATAAAATAAAGTTATGGTCTCTGAGATTGTTTCACACTGGAATCAAAGGCTGTCATTTAACAGCTGTGTATAGAATAAATCATTCTCTCTTTTATCTTATTAAATGCACTAGAAGATGAGCCAGGTCCTCTAGACATAAGTAATGATCAGAGCTGGGCAAAAAGCCCTCTGAGAACTTGTAATGTTACTTCTTATCATACTTTTAGCATTGATTTTAGGAATAGATATTTTAGTCCTTTGAAGGAGAGTATGTCCACAAGTATTTTTCAGAAATCTATATTGTTTTTATAACAAAATGTCTCATCCTTCTCTTTCTTACCTTTTCCTCTTCAGAGACACCTACATATCTGTGGTAGCAGCTGTATAAGTAATAACAGTTTCTCCAGGTTTCACAAATAAATTACAGAGGCTGTAAAGCTCTAGGCTCCCCCCTTGACTGTGAAACTTTTAGACTCACATAACAGTAATAAATGGAACAGCTGGTCTTTCCTATACATATTCAATTGTTTCTGGCCTTTTCTGGGCATCATCTCCCTTTAGAGACACGACACCAAGATAGGGGAAATCAGCACAAGAACCTTAAGGTAGATGTACAAAACCAAACTGCCCCATCTGTGATCAGCAAATCCCATGTGATCTTATCCCTTGTTTAGCTTCTTGCATGGCCTCAGTTGTCTCATTAATCATGAAAATCTAAGACATGCAAAAGGATTAATATTACCAACATGGTGGCAGTTGTCACCTCGCTGCTCCTTCATCCCCAAATTTTCACTGAATTCCAAGGTTTGTATTTACCTTCTGCATGTGAAATTTTGTGTACTTGAAAAGTTACTCCTTAGATCACTTGTATTACAGAACAGAAACAAAGCTGAATAATGATTAGGTTAAAAGTTAACTTCATTGACTTACAACAAATAATTGACAAGCTCTGTGGAAGATATAGGTTCTGCAGTGACAAAATGACCAACATTCTACCAAATTAATTTTTTTTTTTAATCAAAGACAGAAATATTATATAATTGAATAGTGTTGTTTGCTAATATTGTATTTTAATGGGAATGGCATTTCACTGCTTTTGTTTCTGACATTAGCCAATTAGATGCCACTAACACGATTTTCAGGAACAGTAAGAACAGGAACCTCTTTAACCCTAGAAATACTTGACGATAATTAGCTGCTTTGTTTTGTTTTGGTTTAGTTTTTGTTTGTTTTGTTTTGGTTTAGTTTTTGTTTGTTTGGTTGGTTGGTTTTAAAACCAGACCTGGTATTTCTTAACTAGAAATGTAATTAAAACTTAATATTTACCTCCATATACAGTTTTGCATCCTATCTAAATCTTATGGAAACACTATGACATAATACATATTGACATCTTTTAAAAGATTTATAGTTATAAATTTCAGATAGACATTTTACTCCAAAAGCCTGGAATAACTTATGTAGGTCACTGAAAAAATTGGCAGCAAAAATTTCATATCATCCCATGCTATGTAATGCTATGAAGTTCATAGGAAAGGTACCTCACATAAATATTTTAGAGTGGCTTTTTAATTTATTGGTCCTACACCTTAGTTTCATTCTTCCACTTGTAGTGGCATACTGTTTGAAATTATCTATACCTCTACCATACCAAAAATGGTACTGGATGATGTTTATGGGAGTAAAGTAGTTGAATTTGCATAAAGAGAAAAAATCAGACACATCTCACATTCTTATGTGGTTGTAGATGCTGCATAAATTACATGCCTTCAATTTTTCGATGGGCTAATAAGCTCCTGTTCTCATTATCATACAAGGAGTACTGTGAAGGTTTTATTAATGCTTAGGTGGTTTGCTTTCAGCTCTTAACACTAAAGAAATATGACAGAATTGTGCCTACATCCTTTTGTACTGCATTGCCCTGTAATCATTGACTCTGTACACCCTGTATATTTTCCTGTGTGGTTTTCTTTACCCTGTTTTGCTACTCTTTAAGATTCTTCGGTAAAATGCTAATAGCCTTTGCACTGTGCATGAATGTTGACATTGTAAACTGAATAAGATCTCTGGATAGTGCAAATAGGGTAGTGCAAATAATAATATATTAAATATTCTCCTTATTAAGTAACAGATATATTTTTACAGTAATTAACATTGATTCTCATAATTTAGCCTTTCTTAGAAATATTTGGCTTGTGCCAGTGCAGGCTGACTTAATTTACCTTGAAACAAAAAGCCATAGCTGAATCTTTCAATAAAATATCCCATTATGTTTTAAAAACTAATCATTCAGTGCAAATTCTGCACTCACAGTCCTGTTTGTGATCTTGATAGTGGATTCTTGGAACTTCCTTAGTAATGACTGGAGCCTCAATTTCCTCACTGCTGGGTTCAAGAATATTTACAGGCATTGTCCGTGCTAGTACTTAGGTGAGGCTAGCTTAGTCCTTGATAGCACCACTTCAGGAATAAGAAAATATGATTTGTTGTGCTCTAAACAGAAAGTAACTTAGATCAGGATAAGAATCTCATATGGTGACTGGGAGATGGAAGACTCTCAGTGTTGCAGTTAATATAATAATCTCTAATAATATCCTCAGATTTATAAAATCTACTCACAGCAGGAAGTACTTCACTTTAAAGGCAGTGGATCGAGTTCATCACTAACTGTGTTTAGAAACATCTTAGTTTCCTTCAGGTATTCTAGTATTCTCCAGTACTCTTGAAGCATTAGAAGTTAGTCAGTCTTTATCTTTTTGGGTTTTTTTTCTTCTTTTTTTTTTTTATTTTTTTTTTTTTTTTTT
>WHYT01017080.1:770455-788924 GCA_009806455.1 Tetrax tetrax | reverse complement strand
CCAAACATTCTAATCTTACTGTTGCATGCAGATCAAATAGAATCTTGTTCTACCTCATGTGCTACAAAATGCATGAATTTGTCCGTGATTACTATTATAGGATTTTGGAGAAGAAAAAAAAAAACACAAACCAAAACCAAGAGAGAGTGCTTTAATTATGAAAGATCAGCTAGCATTTTGCAACAATAACAAGCCCAACAGTTGCCATCAAAATCTGTCCCAAGTTTTTTGTAGTTTTGTGGAAATTCTTGGTTTTGAAGCAATCTTTTCTTTTTTTTTTCTTTTTCCCCAGGTGTATGCAGCCTTACTTCTAGAAACCATCGAGATGCTGCTTCACAGACCATCCCTGCTCAAGGTTTAGAAGCTGTTGACTCAAAGGTCTTTGTGGGTTCTGCACGTCGAAAGTCATCTGCCAGATCTTCTACTTTGATTGATATTTTGGGACTTAAGGAGCTATCCTCAGTAAAAAATTCGGTTACAACCTCAGTTTCTGATCCTTGGATACAAAGGAGTTTTTATAAGCCATATAATCCTTCTGATCAAGGTGTTAACTTTTTGTGTAAAACATGGTTTTCTTCCTCTCCAGCTGAATCTTCTGAGTCAGATTGTTCCAGCCCAAGCCCTGTCATCTTCTTAGATGAAGAAGGATACCAAAAAAGCTTGAAAGCAAAACTTCAGCTGCCAAAAATTCCAGTAGTGAAAGATGGTATAGAGGATTCAGACTCAGAAGTAAGTGAATTTTTTGATAGTTTTGATCAGTTTGATGAGCTGGAACAAGCCTTGGAAAACTCTTGTAAAATTATTAGAGATCCCATCCTAGGGAATCTCTCCCAGAAAAGGAGGACTGCACATGAACAATTATCTTCTGCAAGCATTACAATGAATCCTCAGAAATTCAAGTTTGATCGTCCCACTCTCCCAGCCAATGTAAGGAAACCAACTCCTCGTAAACCAGAATCACCATACAGCAGCATCTTTGATGTCCCAGATTCCCCTCGCCCAGTTAAAACATCAGGGGAAGAGAACGGAGGCTTGTTCAGCCCTATTAGATCATCGGCTTTCAGTCCACTAGGGAGCTGCGGTTCTTCTGAATGTTTGTGTCGAATTAATCTTAGTGGAGATGGGACAGGTCAAAATCACCACGATGCAGTTTATAATAGCTATTCATCATACGCTGATAGTGTTTCATTTGAAATACTGGGTTCCGTTTTTCATTCTGAGTCCTCATCAGAACAAGTACATGTAGGAAATGATTTGAAACACAAAGGGGTCGCTTTGGAAGAGAAAAAAGGTCAAGCTGCAGATCTCAAAATGAAAACTAATAAGGAGCCAGATAAACAAACAAAATCTAAACGTAAATCATTAATGATTAGAGATAGCATTCAAAAATTTGCAACTGAATTAGTTGAAAAAAGTTTTGGCAGTGCGTTTAAAGACCTGCAAAAAGGCGTTTCTTCATGCACCAATGCACTTTGTCATCTGGCTGCTAGGTTGACTTCTTCGGTCTTTCAGATGGCTTTTTACGAAATTGGAAGACGTAGAGCAATCTCCTTGAAGGAGCGTGCCATTAATGGGATAGCAAGCTTTTTGGTGAGTGAAGCTATAACTGGTGCTTTGAAGGAACTGCGGCACGTAAAGAAACAAATATTTACTAACACCGTCGCAAGGTTTGCGGCAGACCTTGCTGAAGAACTTGTGTTTGAAGGAATCATGGAAGTATGCCAGTTTTCTTATCCATCGACACCTACAGCTGCACAACCTTCATCATTTGATTACGAAGACAAAGTGGTAAGATCATATGCCAGAGATTTGTCTGAATCTGTCATTCAGGAGGCTTTTATTGAACTGTCTCAGGTTGATGTGACCTTCACAACACAAGCAGCCATTAGTGTTTCCATGGACAACATTAAATATGTGAGTGCAGAAAGTATGTTAGAGTCAACACGGACTTCCACAGTTTTTCCGAATTTTAATGATAGGGTAGCACCGAAGCCAACTCAAGATTCCAAGAAGGAATATACAGTACAGCAAGCTCTATTTTGCACCTCTGGTGTTGTAAGTTCTATACCTGTGCCCTTAGCTGGAAGAGCCATTTGTCAACATCAGGTTTCCTCTGATGCTCGTAAAGCAAAAGTATCCACTGCTCCAAATTCTGACGACAATATGAAAGTATACAAAGAATCTACTCATACATTTTTCACAAACAGAAAGAGAGAGGAGGAAGTAACTTCTTTCAGAAATATATACCTAACTTCACGTCAAGGTCAAAGTACTGAAAGTACTCCATCACTTTTACATAGCCAAAATGATACCAAACAAACAAATAACAGGTCTGGAATGAACGATAATTCAGAATTAACAAATGGGACAAAAGATGTTAGTACCTTCTCTGGAACTATGGTAGATATGATAGTAAATGAAGCTTATGAAGCCATAACCTCATCTCGAGTAACAAAAGCAGTAGAAGAGTATGCAGATTTATTAACGAGAAAAATAACAGATAAAAAACCTCATGTGCAATGTATTGGTGAAGATTTCCCTAAGAATATATTTGCAGATCACTTGGCCAAGTATGTCATAAAACAATCTGTGGATGCAAGTAAAACTGTGTTATGCAACACCAGTGAGAATTTAGCATGTAATGTGAGCTCACAGACTTGTGCAGATATCTGTAGAAAAGAACAACGTGCGATAAAGAAGCAAGAGGCTGAGAAACAAAGTAATGTTTCTATAATTGTGGAACAACAACAGATGCCTTTGAATAATCCATGTAAACTTCTTACTCCAGCTCATTCTGTTCAGTGTTTTTCAGAATCTAAAGATTGTTGGCAGGAACAAAAAGGACACAGGTTTTCTTCAAAATCACCACCGTCTTGTTCCACTGTGACTTTTTCTAGGCATGTTCTAGAGGACCTTACTGACAAAGGAAGCTGCTCAATAGCATACTTAAACAAGCCATCAAAAACCCGTGATACTCAGAAACCATCATCAGGACCTTTGACTTACAGGCAGGCTGATTGTTTTCTGCATGCAAATAGCTTTTCTTCAGTGATTGGCAGTGGCGATGCTTTGCAGATGGAAGATAAATCAAGTCTAAAAGATGGAAATACCTGTGTAATGCCTGACACACCCCCACCAACTCCTTTAGTACCATGTCAAGGTAGTTCTGAAAGAAACCTAAGAAAACTATCTAAGAAACTCAAGGGAGAATTAGCAAAGGAATTTGCACCTGCAACACCACCTTCTACACCATACAATCCATCTGTTACTGGTTTGTCCGAAACTGAACATGATTCTTTGAAAAATGAAGAATTTATGCTGAAACTCATGCGGTCGCTCTCTGAAGAAGTGGAAAGTAGTGAAGATGAAGGTCATTCTGAAATGCCTGTTGAGAGAGAGGAGCATTCAGAAAAAACAATTCAGTATGCAGATTGCTTAGCTAGCCATATAATTTCAATAGCAACTGAAATGGCTGCTTCCCATTTAGATGGTAAAACAAATGAAAGAGACGCTGATAGACAGATTCAGTTAGGTATGCAAAACAAAAGATGTGGATATACTGCATTTATAAATATCCCAGAAGAGACGTGCAATTCTTTGTGGAATTATGCAGGTGATATGGCAGGAAAAGTCATCAACGAGGCCAAGAAAGTAGTGAAATCAAGGCATTGTAAACTGTTGAGGTTGAAGCGGGTTAACTGTCAGGTGGATTGCCTTTATCTGAGAAAAGGCGATAAAGAACATAGTTCAAAAGAACGGTGCGCTCCGGTGCGGGACCAGTGGCCGGGAGAGAGAGATTCATCTGTACTTCCTTTACCGCAAGGTCCAGGCACGACAGGTTTGACTTCCAAATACCCAAGCTGTGAAAGTGTGACTGATGAATACGCAGATCATATTATTCGAGTTTTGAAAAGAGAAGGCGGTAATGCTGAACTGTTAATGGATCAGTATGCTAGCAGAATTGCTTACAGGTCCATCAAATCAGGCTTACAGCAAGCTGCTAGAAACACCAAGTGGAGATACAACAGAAAGACATTTCCTGGGCAGAATGCGCAGGTAAACTGTAAGCTGGAGCAGATGAAAGCAGTGAATAAAGATGCAGTACAGCAAGTGAAAAGAAGCATTCATTGCTGTGGAGACCAAACGTATGAAAGGAGTATCGGCACACAGAGAACAGAGCGTATGGAGTTATTACGCTTTTCAGAATCCCTTGCTCGCAGCATCACTTGTGATGTCAGGAAGAAATTGAAAATGTCAGGAGCATGTTTGCCAAAGTCTCTAACAGATTCCTGTCTATATGAAAAGACTGAATTTGATGAAGTCAAAGGGGATCTTATCAAAACAAGATTTTCTAGGACGTTTCTTCCTTTTTCACCAGATCATAAACTGTATCATAGTACAGGCAGTTTAAGTGAAAATGGCTACAGTGAAGGCATAATTCAAGCCATAGAGCAGTATGCTAGGAAAGTAGCAGATGATACTCTAGAAATGAGTTTGGAGTCGGCTGTTCTCCATGTGGCTGAAAACAGAAAAAATGGGGATAGGCTCTCATATACTGAGAAACTGTCTCCTTTTTCTGGAACTGTCTGTAGATGCTGCAGTATGAAGGAACATCGGTACTGTACAGAAAGTGCGTCTCATCATCAACCCGTCCAAGAATCCTCCATTCCAGTGAGACGTTTTCTTCATTCTGGATTGGGTGGTGCCTGCCAAAATTCAAAAGTGTTTCAGCTTGGTATTCCTAAAATTCATGTCGATGTAGAACAGAAGACAGTGTTTTCTGACAAGGGGGCTACTGCGGCCATAGAGAAAGCAGAAGGAGAGCTGAGTTACACAAGTCTGACAGCTGACAGTGGTATTGGCCAAGATGGAGTCAGTTTTGCTGAAAGCCTTACAACTGAAATAATGACATCAGCTATGACTAATATTGGTCAGGCAGTTAATATAAGGTAATATTAATTTTCTCTTATTTGTAACATTCTGTACCAGAAAAAGAAGGATTCTTAATGTGATTATGTGCTCAGAAAGAATTTTATTTATTTATTTATTTAAAATATATACTTTATCTTCTGAATATTTTCTTTTTATTCTTCTGGTGATATTTAAATGATTCAAACTGGAAAAAAAATACTTTTTTTCTATCTGTGGAAGCTTGAAACCAAGGTTTCTATGTATATCAGCACTCACATGTTCCAGTAGGTGACTAATAAGTGAAACTTATTATTTCAACTTGAAATACTGTTATTTTTACCTACAGTAAAGATTAGTAGACCTTACAGGTTTTGTTGATCTGTGGCAGAATCCAGATTTGTTCTCAACCAGTATTTCTTCTTCTGTGCTAAAAAAAAAGTAATTTATTTTTCCTTTTGTCAGTAGGACCAACATCTGGTACTGACCAAACTATCCATTGCCTTATGTTATGAAGGCTTTATTTTCATTATGACTGTGGTGATAGTGTCCTTATTATTGGGGAAAAAAAAAAATCCTCATTTAAGAAAAAACAACTTACTAAAACACACTTTAGCTTGTAATAGACAAGGAACTGACTTTCAAATTCCTGATTATTTAGTGAAGTCTCATATACTGTTTCCTAAATAAGGTATGTGCCACAGTAACTTTGTGGCAAACAGCAACTGTTTCTTAAAACAGACTGTGCAGTGATCAGAGTGACTTGAAGTCTCCTCTTCGGTCCAAGAGAAATCTTTACCATGTTGTTTTTTCCAACTTATATTTATTTTCCTACTTCTTTTGTGTGGGAATTCCTCACACTATCTACAGATTTCTTTTCCTGGTTTCTAGAGGGGCGTCATGATGAATAATAAAATTGACTTTTATATGTTCAGTGGCTAAAGGCCACAGTAAAACTGAACTAAATTTTTTCAGGGTTTGATATGAAACACATACATACTAGCAGCATAAAAGTGCTCGTAAGATGTATATTGTGGCTCTCTGCAAAACAGTGTTGAGTCCTTACTTAGTGTGTGACCAAAAAAAAAGTAGTAATGTGATGTTTTTCTCTACCTACAGTATCAAAGATGACACTGTTTCTGAATAATTTCTTAACAATATTATTTTAAAATTCTAGTTAGAATATGACAGCAATAAAATGCAAGGTTCAAAGATACACTGTTTATTATATCTGTGATAAGGAGGCAATGTGAGCATTTTACTATGAAAAAATTCATAATGTTTCTTATGTTGTCATCTAATGTATGGTATGTGATGCATATGTTCCTTTAGAAGCTGCCTTGTGTGGTGAAAAGAAATGCTGCTAGTGTTGGTATACCTGTAAATAAAAATGGGGGAAAAAAAAATCACCTTTGTATTACTCAGATGGATTCCAATTCAAGCTACATATTTGTCTGCACAAATTCATGCTCACTGGAGCAGAGTGTCACCAGTGATGTGGTTAAGGTTGGCTTTTTGAATAGTGAATGCTACAGTGGCTGCTTGCTATGGTGGTAGCATGATCATTTTTCTTGAACTTTATACTGCTTCATCTGTGTGTAGATAACCACAGTTTACCCCTGAAAGTTAGTTCACGACTGCATATTCTCTTATCGTAACTTTTTTTTATAGTTCAAACTTCTTTAAAGTTATTGAACTGGATCTTTTTGAGTGTCTTCTAAAGACTACCTTTTATTGAGTATACTTGAGTGATAACTTTTTGGATAAAAAAGGTAAACCTGTTTCCCAAGGGAAAAATTCTGTACAAGTAATGCATTGCTACACTTTCCTGATGCAGGAAGACAAATCTTTATCTGCAGTAAGACCTTACATCCTAACATTTTTAAATACCAGTGTGTACTTAAACATTTTGCCTACAACAGCAGACCACCTAGCTGGTTGTCCTGAAAGCAGGCAGGGGAAAATAGCCAAACTGTCCTATGGTGAACAAGTCCAAAAATGGTAAGTCTTCTGCTTGAAAAGTGTATCTCAATATACAGTCTGTAAGACTATAATGCCTTCTATGCTTTATAAGAAATAATCTTCCATATGAGAGAATTATTTGCGCCACTCCCTTTGTTGAAATTTCAAATTAATTTGGTCGCTCCATTTCTTGTCTTAAGACTAGGGTACAAATTACCCTAGTCCCTTTTTTTTTTCCTTGGCATTTAATGTCTTTGAAATTGTGTTAAACTGCTGTAAATGAACTAACACAGATCAGTATGAAATGCAGTGATGTTTTTGTCTTAAATTTTTGTTTAGCTCTGTTGGAAGAGAAGGATTTCACTCTGTTGAATCTATTGTTAGCCAGCAGATGAGTCTTAGTATTGGGGATGATAGCACTGGGAGTTGGTCCAATCTGAGTTTTGAAGATGAACATCCTGATGAGAGCAGCAGTTTTCTTCACCTCAGTGACAGGTAACTATAAACACGTTAGTATAGTTAAACAGTTATCTTGACTTCAAATAATTTGCCATCAAGTGGTTTTCTTCTGGGGGCTGAGGGAGAAGTGTTTATTTTGTCTTCAACGCATAATGATTTTTTTTTTTTTTTTATTAAAAATGGCTCTGATACTATGCTTGTGTTTTCTTACAAAATGTTGCTGCTCATGAATGTTCATACTATACACTCTGTAAAATACATGGAGTATGCATTGTCATTGATGTCAGGGAGTCACATCAAGTAAAACTGTACGTATATAATTTAAATATTAGTTGAAGATGCAGGTGTTTTAAAAACAACCACCATATGTAAAATACACCTTGGAAGTACTGTTTATAAGTTGTGCTCTGAAATATTAAAACTTAATCATTGAGAGTGTTTTATGTGAATTCAACTGTTCTTGAAATAATTCGCATGAGGAGCTTTAACAGCTATTTTTGACTTTTTGGGGACTGGAATTTATAAGCTGTTCTAACAGATATTGCTGGAGTATTTATGTACTACTATACTAACCGTGAACTTACAGACGTGTAATATTTGAACTTACCTGTTCAGGGTAGTAACTTTTTCCACAGAGCTTCTCACTATACTTCCCAGACTGACTGATAACTAGTAAAGTTTAGAATGGGAATTTTAAAAATCTGCAGTGTCTCTGCCTCTTGCCAGGGAAAATAATATTGAGAATTATGACCTGAGGAATGAGTAAACTTAGTTTTTTATGACTGATATACCACCTATGTTACTGTAGAAAGTTCAATGTTTCTGTTGAAGAATAGCAGAAATAGGGGAGAGTTTTAGTTAGTACTTCCAGCATCACTGAGATTAAAGATGATGTGGGAGAGATGCTTCTTTATTTGTTTCCAAAGTTAAACTGCACACTTAAACATCTATGATATTTTTCATATTTTGCTTAACTAACTATTTTAATCAAACCACTACTATAATTTTATCAGTCATACAACTGAATAGTTTTGTAAGATAATACATTGTCTTAAAGTTATTTTAATGAAACATCCCCTGTTGAATGAATGAAAATGAGTTAGATTTACATGGTGAAATTTAGAGTATAAGGAAGAATATTCAGCATATTGGCAGTTACAAAATAGTGAATAAAATATAGGTTGGTTGGTGCTGGAAAAGTATTAAAAAATTGCTGGACCTGTAGTGCCCGTGTTACAGTTATTGTTTGTTTATCATCCTCAAAACAGATTTAAGTGAAAAGAAAATAATTTCTATAACATGCAAGAAAATCTGTGGCTCATTAGAGGAAGAATAACCTAATTTAGCATTTTACTCAGAGAAGGGAAGACATAATGTGGATGGCAAAGTGTTGCCAGAAGAAACTAGCGTGGACAAATATCAGCTAATTTTACAAAACGAACTATAGAGTGGTAACAGCAGATGTGTGTGTGTGTGCTGAGCTTTAGCAGGGACAATTGACAGGATCTGGGGTTACCACCCTGGATAAAAAGATACTTCTGTAACAAAGTCCTTCTGTACCAAAACAAGATTCAGTAATAATACTGTTTGTGGAACAGTGTTAGCATCTTGTAAGGAAATAAAAAAATGGCATAGCAGTGATGAAGATTTATTGCTTTTATTTCCTCTTTTTAACATAAACAGTTTTATTGAACAGGAGAATGCCATTCAATCATAGAGGGGGCATTTATCATGCAGTTACAACACTTGAAAGTTTGGGGTTTTGTTGTATGTGTTTTTGGTTTGTTTTTTTTCCTCCTCTTATGCTTAGGACCATCTGTTTAAAAAATACTGTGCTGATTATATATAAACCCTGTCAATTTGAAACATTTAAATAGACTACCAGGTAGCATTGCTCCCTGGCAACTGTTTCTTAATGCAGGTGGCTTCCTTGTGTCTAAGAAGCTGTCAGCAGTCTTACATGTATCGTCTTTGAGGTACAAGATACGGTTAGACCAAATTGTAGTGTTTGTACAATATAATTAAGTGAACATTAAGCAAGTTTTGGTGAAGGAGGACCTTTCCCTTCCGCCAGTATTTTCCAGGCTGTTTGCAGTATTCAGGAGATACTGGTACGTGAGAATCCTCTAGCTGATGTTTTAAAAGTTATCTTCATAATAATGAACCTAGAGATTCTGTTAAGGATAGTTGAAATTTTTTTTGGAACATAGGGTCACAATCCCCAGAAAACAAGACAACAATACAATCTGCAGTGGTTCAGTTCAATTTACCTTGCTTTGCTTTACTTTAGGAAAGGCATTTTTTGCAGTAGCTCTCTTGAAAAGATATATGCCCTCTGCATCTCAGATCAACGTAAAAATTGTGCTTCGGTACTTCACAGGATCAAACTATGTATAAACAAGGGAACAAGACACCTTGGAAAGAATTATCAAAGCATGATCTCTGCAGTTCCATTTGAATGGAAATAGAAATGAAAGTTCTTTAGTGGACTTGGTAAAGTTATGCAGGGGAGTGCTTGTATCTTCCACTTTGCATGCGTAATGTTAGCAACTTAGGAATAAAATAGTCTTAAACTTTCTTTAGAGTTGAGGTACACATGTAGGTGTAGACATAGACTTTTCCAGGGGATGGATCAAGGTTAGGTTATAATTCAGACCAGAAGCCTCTTGCCTTTGTTTATGTGTACATAATGCAGAATCTCAAAGCAGATGATCTGAATTATAGTTCCTATATATACAGTGTATATATATATAAAAGTGGAAAGCTTTTCTTGTAATTCTTCTGCTGGCTCATGTTGAAGAGCTGCGTGAAGCATTATAATGCCTTTGTCTGCTTATTGCTTGTTCTCTGGTTGCAGGACTTTATTTTCAAAAATATTAATTTGACATCTTAAAACAAAGTAAAGGTCACATTACAAAAAAGTCTCATACATTGCTACGTGTTGTAGTCATGTGGTTTATATATATATTATTATTTCAGACCAAGTTTGACCTTTGTAAAATATATTAATCTCTTACCTAATCAGAATAGTAGTATGCATGAGGTCATCCTATTAGATTGCAAATACTTTTTCCTTTAGTTTGAGAACCGAGGCAGCTTTTACTTCCACTTATGTTATGCATCTATAATTTTCAGTGAAAGAGGCTGAGTGCAAAGTATTGCTATCAATAGGCTATATTAAATCTCTTCTATACACGTAATTCAAACCAAATTTAATACTTTGTATATTCTGTGAGAGTCTCATATGGTAGCTTGAGAAATGTTCTTAAGACCAGGTTTGCATTCTGTGTGCAAATCAAGTTGGTTTCTTTAGAAGCTTCTGGTCTTTAATTTTCTTTTTTTTTTTTTTTTTTCTTTTTTTTTTTTTTTTTTTTTTTTTTTTTTTTTTCTTTTTGCACGATGAGAGAGCTGTTTGAATGTTCTCTGTACACGTACGCATAAGTGACAATGAGCTGAACGAAGCATCTGCAACTTTTAATATTTTTTTTTTTATTCCTCCTGTTAGGATATGTTTGTATTGCAGGCTTGCTAACCTGCTATTACTGTTTCAAAATTAGCATCCAAGCAGGCATACTGGAAAGCGAAGGACGCTCATAGGTGATACTGTTACTAGCAGACTCTTGAACAAGATTAATGCCTTCTCTTGGAATGTTTCTTTCTACCGTTTGTGGTTTTAAATTTTACTATTTGTCTTGAGAGGAATGAATGAAAAAGAAGAGCTTTAACAGTCACACAAAATTTAGGTGAAGAAAGCTTCTTTCAGCAGTTGTTCTATGGAGTTACTTGATGACTTGTCATCTATAGCAGACAATCTAGCTTTCTCAAAGAACGCTGGTTATCTTGAAATCCTGTTCTTGGAAGGCTTCCAGACGTGCTCTGGGGAGGTATGAAGTTGGGGAACAGAGATTTAATCATATGAGTACAGGCTTAATAAACTCTGCTAATTATAATGCCTAGAATGTACCAGTGTAAGGAGGTGCTCATTTTTTTCAATTTTTGCATTGGCTTGAATGTAATAATGGAATACATGCAGTATGTTTATGAACTGTGAGTGAAGTAATCTTTAGTGTTGTTTTCACTGATCTATAAACCCCCCTATTTTTAAAAGACAAGCTTGTAGAATAGCATTCAGAATTTTAATTTTTTTTTTTTTTTTATTTGCTCTAAGAATTCCTTCTTATCAGGCTGTTGGAGATCATTACTGGATTTTTGGAATGAGATGGAAGGATTTTATTTTTGCAGTTGTCTTCACAATGTATAATTTTATGAACTTTTAGCTAGTCCTGAAGCAAGTATTATAGTTGTATTCCATGTTCCTATGAGTAATCATACTGAAATTGTTGAGCTTGTATAAATAACAAGCAATGTGCATAGACCTAAGGACAGAGTTACTGCTAGCACTGATCTGGAAAATTAATGAGTACAAAATAATACTTTCACCTGTGTACTGAAACTTAACAGCTTCGCGTTATTGTGCACATTACTGCTCTGAATCGCTCTGACAATCGTATTTGTACTCTGTTCCAGCAAACCTGTTTAGGAAGTTTCAGTGCCCTTGTATTAAATGTCTTGACAAAACAGCTCGCAGGAAAATTAAGGTTCTAGTTTGAGCTATTGTTTTTTTCTAGTTCAGCTGTGTTCTCTTCTTCTCCTGGCAGTAATGGTAACAGCAGTAGCTGGAGCAGTCTTGGTTTAGAAGGGGATATGTATGAGGAGAATTTATCCTTTCCAACATCAGACAGGTTGGTTGAGTTGAGACATATAAACCAGATGGGTTCCTCATAATTAATGCATGAAATCCTCATTTTGGAAAATAAAATTATGGTGCATTTTTTTATGCTGATACATTATTCACACTTTTCTCACTTAATCACAATATGATTTTTTCATTAATTAATCCATACTGAATGGTCAAATTTTGCTGTGCTAAACTGATGAATGTGTTCTGCTTGCAAAATGAAAGGTCCCTTTTATGCATGTTCTTGCTTGCAGTTTTACAAGTCTTTAGATTTACTTTTTCATGCAAACTAGAGCTTGCTTCCTACAGGATTTCTGTTTTTTCCCTTCGCTTGTGGAAACTTTCGAAATTTCTTGGTAACTGACTTTTATAGGACACTTAGGACTTACAGCTTTGAGTAACCTATAGCTGTTCATAGCTCTGATAACACGGCTCAACCTTTTCACATATGAAGCAAAACTAAACAGTTCTCCTTAATTAAAATCAATAAATTTTCCTCTTATTTTAAAATGTTTTCATATTACAATCCTTCTTTTTAACACCCTTCTCTTATTTTTCTCTTCTCCATTCTTTCCCTGAGAGCAAATCTTGTGAAGCTGATGATAAATCTGTTTCCAACATGAAATGGTGTGAGAAGCAAAGCTTCTTTTCATGATCACTTCTTAATTCTTTTATGATCTTCCTGTCCTTTAACCTTCATTACAGTCTTAGGATTGACTACATTTATTATACATATATTAGATTTTATTAATATTTTTGTTTTAATTTTACAATACAGTGATGGAACAGAAGATAAAGATGAAGACTCCAAGGATGCTGTAGAAGGTAATGTCAGTTCCAGCATATACTACTGTTCTTGATCTCTGCACTCCATATGAATTATTTTGTTAATTCTTTGCTTCTGTAGTCTGCAAAACAGGGTGACAACCCTATTATCCCTATTCATCATAATGCACATAAATCAAGTGTCAGAATGTGTTCTTAGATTTAACACCCTACATATACCTCTTAATAGACTGAAATTTACAGCCTTTGGGAGATGCTAGCGTCTTATGCTCACACGTGTACTTAATAGCATAAGGTAGTGAACTCTGATTGGCTTTTTGAAAACATAAATTTATATGCATAGACTAACTTCTTTGTAAAGTGTTTGGTAAGGACCCATGGCAATGCATCTGCATGGCGATGTTTGAGATAATGAAGAAGCTATTCCAACTGGCCATATTGACCTTGGGAGAAGAGTCATGAGAAACAATAAAGAAATTTGCCTTTGATATATTTGCTATAGTCTCTTTCTTCTTAGCAAAATATAAAATAGGGTCTATCCAGAATCTTGTTACAGCTTCCTGGTTTGTAGAAGACCTCTCCACTGGTTGCAGTTTTATTGAAGTCCCAGTCAAATATTCTGTTATCCACCAAAAGCACACTTATGTTGACAATTCCACTAGTTAATTTTCTTTCTTTTACCTCCTGGGGGCATCTATTTAGTCTTGCTTAACTGCAAGTTAGGAATGAACACCTTATGTACCCCAATTTTCCTAAGCTTTATTGGAAGAGTAGTGAGATGGATGTAAACGGCACATCAGCATATTTTTATTGCAAATATATTCCTTGTTTCTAGAGACTTAGTTCCAGTAGTCTGGAAGTAGAGACTTCAAGAACAACTTGGAGAGCACAATGCATGTGCTTAGTTGGTTCTGAGAGTCTGACAAAGGATTACTGTGATAGCTGGATACAGAAATTCTGCGTGGGAACGGAAGATGACAATACTGTAGTTCTTCTGTGTTACTAATGCAACTGCTCATTCAATACTATGTTAAATTTGGAACTCATGCTGTAAAGGAAGTGTTGAAAAATTGGATAGGCCTTGGTAAAAACAGCACTGTATTTGGGACAAATTCAGAGGGAGTCTGATCAGTCTGCCTGTACAGGAAAGAATTCTGAAATACACACTTTTAAAAAAAAAAAATTAGTAGATGAAGGCATAGCAAAAAGTAGCAGTTGGAAACGGAAATGGCTGATGTACAATGTGAGAGCCATTGCTGTTCAGTTTATGAAAGGCTGTGTTAAATTCCTTGTAATTTGGAGTATACTTTGAAGTTTAGGTGTCTTTTAATACTCAGCTATGTTTGCATACGGGATAAACAGTACTTCCATATATGAAAGTACAGAAACACTTCAGACAGCATGATTTTTTTCCTTTTGTATTATTTGTGTGTTCTAAATTGAGTCTTTTAAGATAGTATCATGTTAACAGTGAACTACAGAGACTTTTTGGAAACAATTTGAAGCTACAGATTTGATGATTTTATTTTTATTGTTAGGTTTGGAGCAAATACGAAAGACTTTAGCAGTAGTGAATATTGATCTGGAACCAAATCTAGTGGACCTCCAGCTCAGAGCAGCACTCCAGTGGCTGGCAGCTTCTGAAACAGAGGTGGCTGATCTTCACTTTCGTGACACTGCTACAAGGGAATTTGTTTTTGTAAGTATTTGGGTTTGATGTGTGGTAGAGAAAAGTGAAGGATTTACTTGATTTCCGTTTACTGTGATACACTAGCTGCTACTACTTTATTGCCACTCAGTAATAATGTGCTGTTTGCTGTTGGGGGAAATAGTTATTTGAATCCTGAGATGTCAAAGTGGAACAGCCTGTTTAGCCTTTGCATGTACCATACGTAAAACAATATTAATCAAAGCTGAGTTAACTTGTTTCACAAGTTGTAATCCTTGTTTTACCCCAAAGAGGATACAATTACAACATTTTCATTTAGTGAAAAAAATTTTTTTTTCAAACATTTTTTACTTAGTATTTAATTGTCTGTAAGTTGAATCTTCTGGAGAACTTAGTAATCCAAATTAATTTCTAACTTGATATGTTCTGCCTCGCGTTTTGTTGCAAGCAAATGCACATTTTCTTATCAGAAAGAAATTTAAGTTCTAATTAAATATTAATTATGTCTTTATTCTGTAAGCAACTGCAACCAAAGCTATTAAGAAAGAAGGCTCAATAAGATTATTTCATTTTAGGTACGTTTATTTTGGTTTTATAGATCGAATTTAGTATATGACCAAAGAGAAAATGGAAGATTAAAGTGTTAGGCTTTGGCAATTTGCATCTCTTAGGGAAGAGTCAAAATTTTGGTATGTGTACTAACCTGAGTATTTCCATCACAAACATATAAGAGAAACTTCTTATTCCTCTGAAATCATAAAAATTATTCCTTTGTGGCTACATGCCAAACTGCACATGATAATCTGACATTTATTACATTTGACCTGTTTGTTTTTAATCTTCTACCGAGGAATTATTTTAATGTTACCTGGCTACTGAAAGGCTGACTTAACAGGTATATAGGCAGTCTCTTATGATGAGGTTGATAGAAATTATAAATTATCAAAGACTTTTATTTTGTAACCTGGTAAAATGAAAACACGTTAACGTGATGCCACTAGTATGTTTTTAACAATTAACATCTTGGCAAAACCAACTTAATGTGCGTATCCCTACATTAAGGAATGAAAAGCTTGCTCCTATTTCCAAAATTTAGTATTGAACCTTTAACTTGGTGCTTTCCAAAGTTCAAATAATTGTTTCAGGAGAAAAGGGGAGTGACTGGGAAGTAGAGGTCAGTATGACAAAACAGATTCCCACACTTAGATTAATGTGTGCACCTATAGTGCTTAGTTACTGTAGAGACTTGCATTAAGAGTGTGAAAGGTGCATATACCTGGACTGAATTTTCTTAAGAGTGGCTTCTCCCTTTCAAGCCCAGAAAACAGAATGCTAGTTTTGTTTTTCTTTTGCCTGTGTAACTGTGTGGTATATCTATTCAATCTCAAGAGCAGGAAGTCTTGCATTCTTATTTAAAATAACCTAGAAAATTGAGAAATGTTTTTAGGCATTGATAATCCCTATGCTTTTCCGAGGCTAGTATGTTTGATTTAAAATTATTTCGGAATACATTTTGTTGTACATTAGTTCTGACACTTAAGAGTGGACTTCATGCTTTCATAATCCGTAAGGTTGTCTGAGAATATTTTTCTCCATTTCTGTTTTTATTTGAAACTGTTGAATTTAATCCTTATATTCATATGTTCCATCCCTGTTACGGTTTATAAGTGTCTTAGCACAAAGAAGAAAATACTTTACTTTTTGTGTTCTCCTGTGCCTGGCCCAGCATTCTCTGAAGTTCTTTTAACATGAATGAGTTGGCTTCAGTGACTACATGACCTCATGAGTTGTTTTGGTCGTCTTTTGAAGACCCGTCCATCTATTTCATGCTTGGCGAATGTGAATTGCAGTGTTGTAAATATTCAGGCAAAATAGTGGTAAGACTTACAAGTGTTAATAGTAATCTCCTTTGTGTGTGTGTGAGAGAGAAAGACCTGTATCTTACACTGCAACATAATGTAAGACAAAAAACAGATGACAAGTGCCTCTCTTGATTTTTTTTTTTTTTTTTTTTTTTTTTTCCCTCTCCTTTGCTTGGACTCTGGGCAAAAAAAAAAATGTTTTCAGCTGCACTGATCTCTGCTTCCAAATGGTAGTTTAACTTAACCCTCACCTTTTCCTCTTCCCCAAGATGTTATAAATTCCCAACTCTGAAGACACTGTTTTCATTGAGGGTAGCATCTGTACCACTCAAACCACACTATATGTTGTGAAAGGAAAATCCACATCCTTTTATTAAGACTGAGTTTTGTCTTTTTATATGTGCATTATTGACATGGGAGGGGAGGCAAATGTCTTAATCTTGTGTTCACGATTTCCTGTTTTGTGCAGTCTTGATGAACCACAGCCCTCATACCTGTGGCACCACATCATTTGGAAATGTCACTCCCTCCAGAAGAATATTTTGTGAAAACTGCCCTAAAGAAAAGTGCCTGATCCTTGCGGAAGTTTTTGTTTTTATAGATGTGGAAATAACGATTAACTCACTAAACTGATTTCTTATGAGCTAATGTTTCAAGAATAACTTCTGTAACTGTTAATTAGGATGTGCCGGTCAAAATATTTTTTTTGTGTGTGTTCCTGTCTCCCCTTTAGCTTTCCAGAAGACTGCGAGAAAGAGATTGGAAAGTTGGAGATCTCTTGCAAGCAGTGCTGAAGTATTGTGAAATGATAGAGAAGGCAACTGATGGAGAGCAAGCTCTAAATAAGTCTTTGGTTGGTTGGCTTCTGGAAAATGTCTGAAAAAATCCAAAGATGCAGCACTCTTCACTTCATTCCTCTTTTGAAAGGAGATAGAAAGAACACAGATATGTAAAGTAAAATTCAACTAATGGATGTTCAAGTAGTTGTCAGCATTTAAAAGACTTTGAGGTGAAAGTCAAAATAGCTGTGCTGTGCTTTGTGATACTGTGCACATGGTATGTTTATTCAGTCCATAACTGGTGTTGTCCACCCACGCATAACTTGTATTTACTGCTGTGTTCAGACCACTGAAACATTTATGAAAAAATCCCTTCTCTATGATAGTAGTTCAGAAGAGACAGTCTCAGGCATGATATTCGGGATTCCCGCTGTGCCAGGATAGCTCTTTTTTCCCCACTTGTACGTGTGCTGTATTCACAGTGGGACTAAAAGCACTGATGTTTTACAAAAATCTGTTCTGGAATACCTTGCTGCAGAGAAAAAATTACCGACATTATCCAGGTGTTAACGTCCCCGGGGGCAACATTGTCAGGGAGAAAATTGTGACCTGCCCAAGCAGCCCCTTAATACAGTCTGGCTTTATAGCCACCCTGATCAAGTTTAACTTTATGTAAAGATATGAGAGTCTGCTCTCTGTTGAGGTATAAATACATCTTCCCTCTTGTTCACTACTGTAGAGCTGGTAACTTCTGGTAGAAGAGCAGAGTGGGTAGCTGAGCATAATTTCATGTGTAATTCTTCAGCAAGGTTTCCTGAAGCTTGCCAGTCAAGTTTAAATGGATACATTTCTTACTGAAGCTTTTTGTATTCAGATACTTCTATGTCGTTAATTCTGTGTCGAAGAATTTGTATGTTGGTCTCTCACACAGATGTGTTAAAAGTAACAGCTAGAAAGTTCTGAGGATTTTGGTCATCTTTTTGAGCAGTATAATTATTTCTTAGCCTCCATATATGAATTTTATTTTCAGTAATAAAGAGAATTTCATTACTCAGTGAGCACTTAAGCGTTTAGCAAAGAAAGCTAATTAAAACATAAAGGAGAAATTTCTTGCAAATTGATTTTTCATTTTTCTTAACTACTTCCACTGAATTTTTTTAAAGGCACTTTTAATCAACTCTTTTTAGCAGTCTAATCAGGTTTCTCACCAGTGCTGCTGACTTGCCTTTCTCTCTGAAGGGAAATCTGGACTTTTAGATATTCTGTGGTTTGAAAATGCTTTTTGGGTTGTTTTCTTTTTTTTTTT